>PVLD010002596.1:0-161413 GCA_004027595.1 Dinomys branickii | reverse complement strand
TTTCCCACGTCTCGCCCCGGCAGCCTGGTCCGCCCTACCACATCTCCCCCGGCATCTCAGAGAAATACGCCCAGTTTAAACTTCCCAGCCGAGGTCCCGGCATTCACGCTCGCCAAGTCTGTCTCGAGCTGGTGGTGTTTATTAAGGAGGTTCGCTCCCTTGCTGCTCACCTGGTCGCCATCTTCCCCGGATCTCTCAACACTGCTTTTTCTGTGTGAGAGTTAAACATCCTTTCACTAACCTTTTTTTTAAAGTCGGAAGTGTTCAACTAAGCACTCACACTGCCTCCCAATGAAACGCTGCCCCAATGGTCATTCGTGTTAAAAGTTTTTAAAGCATTTTACAGCCGTACGTCAATCTGTTTGCAGTTGGTAACACTTTGGTAGGAAAACACACGCACACCCTTCTCCAGAAACTGGCAATGTCTGCCTGAGCACCCATTATGCTAAGGTGTCTAGAGGCTCCCAGAAACTAGCAAGCTCAGACACAAGGCAAGTGTCCGTGGAACACACGTGTGTTCCTCGCGCCTCCAGACTGGAAAAGGCAAGTGGAAAGTGCCCATCAGCAGCGTCTGGGACGCAGGTCAGCAGTGTCCCCTGGAAACGCAGAGTAGTTTCTGACAGCCTCGGACCTCAGGACCAGCTCTTCCCGTCTGCGACCTATCCAGGCCAGCCCCCGACTCGGAGGGAACTCGGGCCTGCCCTGGGGCTTAGATCCCCGCAGACGCGGCTCCTACCTGAGCTCTGCCCCCAGCTACAGGAGCTTATGTTTCATAACTGTAACAGATAATGACTTTAAGCTAAGAAAGGACTTATATAGATAAAGTACCAAGACAGCGGTTAAATATACAGATTTGGGACCCAAAATGATAGAATCATCATTTGCAAAGCTAAAACCTAATGTGTTATGAGGATTAAATGAAGTAATGAATAATAAAACACTTAAAATAGTGTCTGGCACATAAAATATACTAAGCAAAGAAATGCTTTTTAGAAGTTTCCCTAAATCATTCTCTCATAAACAGTATAGGTTCATCTTTGTAAAAGTAAAACTTTATTGTAGTATTTTTAAAAGAAATTTATGAAATTAAAGAACCACATCCTTTGGAAAAGGAGACGTAGAATACTCGGCAAGTATGAAGGAAGCACAAAGACTCACTGGTGATCTTTACCACACCCAGAGATGGTCATCACGGACCTTTCCAGGTACAAACCTGGAGACTTTGCTTTCTGCTCATATGTATACCCACTGAGTATACATTCTCATTTCAATAAATAAAATATATATACATATGAGTTTCATAACCAACTTTTTCCACCTAACAATTAAGGCAATGAAGCAAATAAATAGAGAGCTTTTACAAAGCATCAATTCTAGTAATCTCTGTGGTCTTCATCCTAAAAGTCTGGAGAGTTTTCAATTAATTACTCATTTTAACTTATTGATACATTTATTATCAGATGCAGGTAGATTTCCACTTGGGCTAAGGAGCTCCAGAGTCAGGGATGGCCAAACCTTCAGACAAGCCTCTAAAGTACAGGGTGCCCTTAAATCGGATCTTCCTGGGGCTCAATTTCCCTAATCCCTGGCAGCAAGAGCTGGCACAGAAGGAAGGTCACAAAGTGAGGATGTACTGTTGCTGTAAAACATGGCCCGTAGCATCTGTGTGCTCTTTCTTCAGAGCCCAGAATGTCGCTGTCATCTGATGATTCATGGCGGTAAGGCAGCTCTGAGAGGCAGAGGCCAGGGAAACAGAGCAATCCGGGCCCACGGTGCAGGCCAGGGCCAAAAAGCCCATGTAGAACAGGGGCCAATAAATCAGTGTTTGATGCGTCAACAACCGAGCAGAGAAAGGAAGAGGCAGGTGATCCGAGGCTTATTCTTCCATCAGAGAGAAGCTCCTGGAACAGAATTGTATCTTGTATATTTTCCTAGACCCTAACCATGATTAATAGAGTGGTTTCTTTGCCCCAGTCTCAAAAGCACATATTCACTGGTTTACTGAGGTTTGGGAATTAGGGTTGAATTCCTGATCAGACTTATAAAACATGACCTGTGTGAACCTAGGCAAGTACTTAACTTTTCACATCCTCCTCTCCCCCTGTCTATAAATGTGCATATTATTGCCTGGTAAACAACAACTATCATTAGTCCTAATTTTACTAATTATTGAGCAACCATGTATTTGGCACCATGTTAGACACTGGTGATATGTAATTAAATTATATACATTATCTACAAAGAGTTCATGATCAATGATCACAAGATGTTATTAATTGAGTTCTCCAACCAGGAAAAGTCATTTTCCCTCATCTCTTTTACTCTTCTCCCTATTCCTAAAGCAGGCATACACTAGTTTTTCCTATTGCTCATGTCATAGTTCAGCACCTATAACAAAGTACTATAACCTGGGTGGCTTACAAATAACAAATTTACTTCTCAAAGGCCGAGAGGCTAGAAAGTCCAAGATCAATGGGGTGGCAGAGGACACCTTCTTACTGTGGCCTTACACAGTGGAAAGGTCAAGGCAGTCTTCAGGGACTCTTTTGGTTTTTTTTTTTTTTTTTTTGTGGTACTGGGGATCGAACTCAGGACCCTGCGCTTGCTAGGCAAGCGCTTATTCCACTGAGCTATATCCCCAGCCCCTAGGGACTCTTTTAAGGACACTAATTCCATGCATGGCAGGAACACTCTCAGGACCTACTCACCTCCCTAAACATTCCATCTCCTAACACCATCACATTGGGGGTTAGGATTTCAACATACAAATTTTCAAGGGACAAAAACATTCAGATCACCAGTGGAAATGTCCACTGGTGGATATTTGGGGCCAAGGGATACACAATATAGTACTTTGCTACATGTTTCAAATCTCAATTTCCTGCTGAATGATTTCTTCTACATAAATATTGTCTTTTTCTCCAAATAGGGTAAACTCTCTGAGGATAGGCTAATATTGTTTCTTTTGTATCCAACCCCAACAAAAGCATAGCACCTGTTCAGAAACACGCCAATGGCAGCTTTCTAACCTTGTAACTGGCCAGTCAACAATCCCTGACTGAAGGTTATTACCTGAGGAACACTTAACTGGATGAAACAATTTTTCTCACTGTTTAGAATGCTGTTATCAGAAACACAATTAAACTGTGACACTAATTTATACTCACAAACTACACAACTGAAAATAGTTCACACTTGAAGAATGCTGAAAGAAGCGGGGGTGGGTATGTGGTAGATTTTCTGCTGCCACATGGAGATGAACATGCCACAGACACCTCACACCATGGCCCAATCTTCTCCTCTAAATGTGGGTTCAAAGAACGAGGCTTTACCTGCAGCACAAGAGCCTACTTGCCCCTCGAGGCACCATGAATATCTACATGTGACATATAATATATTGAATATTATTACTTTAGGATGCCCACATGCAATAATGAACGTATAATAATAAATTACAGCTACGTGTAGTCCCACTGGGGTCAGACACCACACTATTACACACTGTCTCAGCTGGCTCTATCATGCTTTAATGATAATACAGCTCAACACACTTGCAAGACTATGTTCTGCAGTTATTACCTAAGGGCCCACAATTATCTAACCTGTGGTGAAGCTGGCTGCTTAAGGAATTAGCATCAAATCCACCAAACGATCTGTCTAGTGTTTTCCTAACATTCAGCCAACTTTCACACACCTAACATGATTCTTGTACTGTCTGTGTAAACCTTTTGGTGTTGTAGAAAGAAATTCACACTGTAAAATTTCAAAATATTTATGACTTCTTTCCTAATGTTTTTCTAGTCTTGTCTCCACTGGTTTGGTCAAGCTTCCCTGGCTCTCTGTGGCATATTGTCCCTCAGCCTAAAACTCCTCGCCAACCTCAGTTACTCATTCCATTCTTCACCTTTCAGGACTCAGGAAAGAGTTTAATCATGCCCTTTATGGTCTTCCCCTGCTCTTGCAGGAAGAGGCTCTTTTCAGTTACTGCCGTAGGCTCCTGACACTTGGTGTTAAGATGCTCACCTAGGGTTCCTTTATCAATTCCTTGTAGGCAGAGGCTTGGATGCGTAGCATGGTGCCTAAGGCATACAAGGCAGTCAGCAATGTTTTACAGACAGAAGTGAAATGCTAGGTTTTAAATCAAACCAGCACGTACCTGGATCAGACTCCATCTGTCTACCTGGGCAAGCATATCTATCAATTGGATCCCTGCTACCCTGAGGCTGTTTCTACTGATAGAGCTTTCTTCTAGGGGAGGGATTTCAAATTACACTAAAAACATAACTGAAGCTCTTCAGGAAATGGAAACAGTGAAATTATATTTATCAAAATAAATAGCTGCACTGAATGATAAATGTTTACTACAAAAGTTTCAAGTCAGGTAGAACCACACAAAGAAGACATTAAGAATCACCCAAAGCTTCACCCCAGAGTGACTGCCATAGCACTTTGCTAATATTGTGGTGGAATGACTTTCACACATTTCTTTTATGCACTCACATAGAATTTTAAATACATTTTAAACACCTAAAATTTACAAATAAGATATGCTGTGTAAAACTCCTTTACTTTTTAAATTTACTAAGACATTGCCAACTTCTTTCTGTATCAGTGGAGTACCTTAATCATTAATGGCTCTCATGGACACTCAATGTGAGAAAGACCCTTGGGCACACAGGTTTGTACCACACACAGATTGCCCAATTATTTCCTGATCAGAAATTCCTCAAGGTAGTACTCTGGGGCAAAAGGCATTCTCATTTAAATTTGTAGTTTCTATTACTATTCTGTGCTCCAGGACAATTGTTCTGGCTTGACATTTCCCAAGTATAACACGAGTCAGACTTGCTCTTGCCCAATCTGAGGGGTGAGAACTATTTTGTTTTGCTTTGTTATTTTTGTGTGTGCATATGGGAGGATGGGCTTTGGTGTGGTTGACCTAATTATTACTGAGAAGTTGATTTTTTTCTATGTTTATTGGCTTTTTGTATGCTTTGTTTTTTAAATTGCCTGGTCACAAAATTTTTCAATTAGAGTATTCGTTCTCTATAGATCTAAAAGGATCTTTTCAAATTAGTCACACTTATGTTATATGCTACAAATATTGTCCTTAGTTTGACATTTGTCTTTTAATTTAATCTGTGGTGGTTTGTCTGGTTTTTGCTATGCAGAGGGTTTAGATTTTTATGTAGTCAAATTTATCAACCACTTTTCATGGCACTGAATTTTGTAGCATTATGCTTCAAGAGACATTTTGCAAAGTTAACAAAACTTGTCTGTATTTTTATATTTCTGCATTTACATAGTTTCATATTTTATAGTTAAATTTTTAGATTACCCTGAAAAAAAGTTCTAATATGGAGGGATAAATTGAGGAATTCCATTTTAATATGATGACCTACCAAATATTTTTAAAGAGTAAAATGTGAACTGAAATGTATCTAATTTGTACATCTTTTTATTTCACTTAGAGATGCATTTACCCAATTACACTCACTGGGGCCATCATCAGTGTCTGCTGCCTCTTGGCTTCTCTGTGATGCTTCATGATTCCTTCTACAGATATCCTCCCTCTATTTGACACACATGAGAGTTGGAAAATGCTATGAAACACCACACTCATGTACATGCACTTATATATCAATGTACACTTGATAAAAAATCTATTTGTTAACCTCTATGTAGGGGCTTTTAAAACCCCATACTTTCATAGAAATATAGCATAATATTATATTCACTAATGTAATATATAATATATCCTAAATCATTATCCTTTGATCTCCCCCTCCTGGTTCTGAGGATTGAACCCAATGCCTTTACACAAAACTACTACACACCCAGCCTTTTTTTGTGTCACTTTTTACTTTTGAGACAGGGTCTTATTAGGTCAAGAAGTTGCACAGGCTGGGCTTGAACCTACAATCCTCCTGCATCAACCTCCTGGAGTTCTGGGATTATAGGCATGCACCACCACACCTGGCTCCTTTAGTCTTTTTAAAAGACATACAAACAGAATAGATGCTTGGTTAGGTCAAAAGAGAAAAAAAAGCCAATCCAGAGTAACACAATATTTTAAACTTCAAAATAAAAAAAGCATTATGCATATAATTGTGGATAGGGTTAGGAGAATTACCCATCTGTATGAAACTGTGCACTACACCCCATCTAATCAGAAAAGACCAATTAACCATTCTCACAAGTTGCAGCAGCACAGGTCAGAGGCCTGCGCACCTCTGGGCTGCTGATAGGACAACAATGATCATGATAATGATGGGCATTCACTTGGGGCTCATGTGCGCCCCCCACGATTTGCTAAGGCTTTTCCACACACTAGTGCATCCGAGTCTCACAACAGCCGTATGAAGACGGCCAATTAGTAGCATTCTCTACACTGGACAGGGGGAAACTGAGGCAAAGCAGCCTCAGAAATCTGCCAAGACTACATGTTTGTGAGTAGCTGAGCCATATTTGAAACCAATTTGCCAAATTTCAGGCCTGTATGGTTACCATGACACTGTATTTCAGGTCCATGGAAAATAGCCCTAATTGCCAGAACAGTTTCCAGACCTCCTCATTTAAAAGCAGAGCCTGAGCTTAAGCATCCAGTTAACAATTACCTCTCCAACACTCCTAGGCAAGGATGGGCTGGTTCAGAACTGATGGCACTGACAGAGACATTACTCCTGAAAAGGCGTTAAGAGTCACTATCCTCCAGTCTAGCCACAGTCTCACCTCTTCAGTTAAGTGAACTGGGATGGTTTTACCCCCACTTACTTCTACCACAAGGGACAAGGATGATAATAACTGCATTTGAAAAGCCTGACAGACTATAAAGAATGAGTCCAACAGTTCTATTTTTGATGCCAGATAACAATTCAGGGGTGAAAGCAATGGCCACATTGAAGCCCTTGGATGCAGACGGCGAGAGGTGTGCTTACAGGTGAGAGCTGGTGCCAGATGAGGGCTGCCGGGCAGGTGCTTATGGAAGGTCCTTGCTGTCACACCAGCAGGATTCCAGGAAAAGCACTGTTTTGAATTCTAAATTTTGTGATGTCACTCGGGAGAAAATAACTCTGGGGAGAATCACTACAGATAAAGAAACGCTCCCACATCCACTCTCACTGGTGAGTCACTTTAAGAACATCCCCAGCAGCCCATGCAGGCAGCCCCCATCCCCTGAGTCCTTCACTAAATGATAGCAGGAGACTGGGTGGCAACCAGCAGCTCCTTCAGGGCCTTCTTCAGGGCCAAGATCGTGTTCATTTCCTGCCGGAGGATCCAGGCAGCTACAGAGACAAGAGGCTTCCACAAGGCCCAGAGAGACACTGAAGGGAACCTTAAGTAAGTTCCAGGGCCCAGCCAACCAGACCTAGTAGTGGGTGCTGACAACTCTGAAGCACCCTCAGCTTGCACTCAGGGTGCTTGGCAGGACCCTGAGATAAATGGTCCTATGTTCCATGATACTGGTTGTCGGAAGTAAAACTAACTCTTGGATCCTTCCCCCCTTTTTAATATAGAATATAAAAACATTTCTTGACTTTTGTCACAGGAAAGATGTGTTCAAGTTGAAATTTCAACTAGCTTTACCTCATCTAGACCAACCTTGAGATCAAAGCAGCATCTGCATGGTACATAGTTTTTGTGATAGTTGAGGGGGGCAAGAGAGAAGAGGCTGCACCAATTCCCTCAGGCAACTCTACTCATAGTTACGACTGCTGCTTGGGTGCTAAGTATGCACCAGGCACCGTCCCGAGAGCTCTCCTGTGGTAACTCATTTGTCCCTGCACAGAGCTCCATATTACAGATGTGGGACAGATAGGGCTACGTTGCTCATCACAGACATCACAAGCTGTGGTGAAGCTGGTAGCAATACCACTCTGGGAATAGAGAACTCATAATTCTTCATTACCTGCTCCTGGACATGCTGTCTCACCTCTGTTGTCAAGTAAGCACCCATGAGAATGGCCCAGAAGCCTCCCCCCAAAGGAAAAGAAATGTATTCATCTTGGGTACTTTTCTCTGTGTCTGTCATGGGCTAAGCATTTTTATTTAGAAAACACACAGGTAAGCTCTTGGATGAGCAGACTGACATCTGTAATTTCCTGGCCCCATGTGCACTACCAGCCATTAAGAACATTCTAAGGCTCAACTCAAAATACTAGAGTCTTCTATGCCTACATGAGGTTCATGTTCCTTACTTATTTTGACTTTAAAATTTTCACCTCTTAGAAGCTAAGATCTGGCCCCATCACAAACCCACAAAACACTTCTGTTCTTTGCGTTCCTCACTGTCCCTGAAGACTCCTTGAACATAAGAAAAGGAAAAGATTTCCACTCTGACCTTGAAGAAATCACAACTTCAAAGTTAACAGAAGGTCCCTTACTCAGTGCCTTCATTACTTTTCTCTTGTTACTGAGACAAAATACCTGATGCCCAAAATTCAGGAAGGAAAAGTTTATGTAGCTCACAGTTTGTGGAGGTTTCAGTCCATTCTTGGTTGGCTCCAAGGCAGAGTGGCTCATGGCAGAGGGCAGCAGTTCATGGCAGAAGACAGCAAAAACAGCAAGAGCACAAGGGGAGGAGCAGCAGGGAGGGCACCCTCCTTCCCTCCCTTACATTGCATACAAATTACCTACCCCAGGGCAGGTGCAGCACTCACACCCATAATCCTAGCATTGGACCATGGATCAATCATAAACTCTAGAAACCCACACCCATGACTGCATGAGGCTTTGAGGGGGACATGCAGACACAAACCATAACACTGAACAAAAAAGTTCTATTAGAAGCAGCTAAAGACTGCCAATAGTTAGCACAGAGAGGAGCAAGTCAGGGAGCTTTGCTCCTTCTCATTAGGTCAAGCCATCTCCCAATCCTTGCAACTTTGTCCCTAGTGTAACCTTCATCCCCCAAAACAGCTCCTCGCTATGTACAGTGGTGGCCCACCTACAAAGAGTCAGAGCAGAAAATGCTCTGCTGCCATGCCCTGATGCCTTTCTCTTAGGAGTAGCAAGCAAACTCTACAATGGAAACAAGAAGAAAATTCTGGTAACACCACCACCATCACCACCACCACTCAATGACTCAAAATATCATGGTGCCAGAGCAATATAATGTGAGCTAGGTGTGTACTACTTTTATCATTTTTTATTTAAATAAAAAGCAAGTGAAAATAATATATTTCACTTAACCTGATATACCCAAATCTTTTCAACATGTGAACAGTAACAAAATTATTGAGTTATTTTACACTCTTTTTTTCTATGTTAAATCTTCATTTGGTTTGGAATTAAAAAGTACTTTTTACACTGACAGCACATCTCAGTTTGGTCATCTTTCATATGCGTGGCGTCTGCATCACCCAGCACAGACAAACATTCTCTCTGCATTGCCCAGCACAGACAAACATAAACATCAGATAAACATCAGACCCTCATGGTCTCTAAGCCAAACTCATCAGCAAAGGACAAAGTATGTGAAACACTGCAGAGGTGGGTATAACCCATTTGCAGATACTGTGAATGCTGATTAAGGATTTGGCATTTTAGTGGTGAAGGACTCAGCACAAATTCTGCAGCAGAAGTTTTAAGATCAACAGAGGAGTACTTTAGAAAAACCTATCTGAGAGTGGCACAAAAAGGGAGTTTGTACAATAAACAAAAGGCAAAGAGGTAAATAAACAAAGAAGTCTATTGGGTGACTGAAAGTAATACTGAGAGGAGAGGGTAAGGTCCCCTTCAGTCTCCTGGAGGATGGGTGCTAATAAACTGTAGAAGCTGGGGGAAAGTGATGCAGGGAGGAGAAGGTAAGACCGCAAGAGTGTGGAATTATCTCCAAGGTCAAGAGTGAAGTTTTAAAACACTGTTGGAAGGACAGGAATAGAAAATGTGCAGATAGAAAAGTCAATATATCTGAATTAGTTTCACCCTTTTGGGGTAGACTGAAGAGATAATGATCTCAGGTTTTGACACATTAATTTCCCTAATAAGGCCTGAATCTGTTCTATGGACCTACTTTCACAGTCTAAGTGAATGGCTGTTGAAAGAAATCAAATAAGCACAAAGTTTCCCTTAGAACTTGCTTAACTAGCTCATGATATAACCCGAACTTGTTGGTCATTTACTTTTTGCAAGATGGGTTTGGCTATGTGTTCCACTGTCCTCTGAATGACCTCTGTGGATCTGCTGACCACTATTCACATCTGTTCTAATTACTGACAGGGAGAAAAATTCCAATATGGAGATAAAGCTTCCGGTTAGGATTTGACTTCCAAAAAAGCTATGTGAGGCAGAACTTCAGATCTGGAAGTTTTTATGCTTCAACATTTAAAGCGAAAGAAAAATGGGCATTTCTCAGCAATGACCTCCTACGTTCCTTGAAATCTAGGACTTCTGATGCCCATTTGTCACTTAAGTCTTGATGATAAAATGTTCTAGAGAAGCTCTGTTACACACATGTGGAGATTTAGAGTGGTTGGTCTCCTACGTAAACCCAGGATCACGGAGACCAAACTGCTGCACAGAAACAAAAATTACTATTTGTATAAAGACATCCAATGTAACAGTACTCCAGCATGCCTTCAGAAACTACGAAATTAACACCTTTTGGAAAGGGATTGAATGTGTGTGCATGCGTTCGCGCTCAGAGACATATACTTCAGAGCCATCCCCAAATATGCCACCCTTCACAGATTCTGTCAAATCCTTAACAATATGTTGTAGTAACATTTTCAAAATATTTTACAACATTCAGCTTTTAAAAAGTGAATGTAGCCACTTTATTCAGTGGGAAATATGTCCAGGTTGGAATGTAATCCAATGGCAGGATTGCAATTGCCTCTCCCATTGGCTTTGGTATCGATTCTGCAAAAATGGCTCCCAGCAAGTCTTCCCTGTATACTCAGAGGTGGAGTGCCTCTGCTGCCTGGGCACAAGCCCAGCTATTGCTTTGATTAACAAAATGCAGCAAAAGTGACATTCCTGGATTTTGCAGCCAGATTTTAAGAAGCTTGGCAGCTTCTACTTTCTCTCTTTGACCACGTTAGGGTTTATATCTAGTGTTCCTCAAAGCTGCATGTGCTCACAGGCAGGTGACTGGATTCTGGAAGGCAATTGGATTACGGGGGCTTAGAGCTGACCTGCTATGCAAAGATGGGATTTGGCCATCTTTGGCCAAAGATGGGAAGTGGCAGGTCCCGGGAGCACGGCCTAGAAGGGCTTCTCCCTCTCCCCAGGTCCCCCTTTGGCTCTTCTGCTTCATGGACAGCACGACTGGAGCAGTTTTCCTCCACCCAGCACCCTCCCTGGTGCTGCTCTGGCCCTGGAGTCAGCAGACTGGACTAAAACCTCTATAAAACCTCAGCCAAAATAGAACTCTCCTCCTTTAAATTGCAGGTGTCAAGCATTGGGTCCCAGAGACAAGGAAAGTAAGAGAGACTATAAGCGCTGTGAAGAATTTGGAGAGCCAGTTGAGAAGAGAGGTGTTCTGGTTATATGTCTGAGGCCAGCTTGAGTAGCTGAATCCAACAGAGATCCCAGCTAAATGCAGCTGCATGACTGAGCTCAGGAGAAAAGAGCACATGACCCTCAGACATCCCACAAAACTGAGACACTTAATAAGTCACTACTGCTTCAAGACACTAAGTCTGAGATCATTTATTATGCAATTACAAGTCCCTGAAATAATAGGTGACAAAAGATAGTAAATGCTTTTTAATGAGCCAGACTTATCATTCATCTGCTACCATGTGTGATCACCTTGGGATTCTGTGAACTTCTCTTTACAAATTAAGTAGAGTAACATAGACAGGATCTTTTCATCCTATTTAAACTCTGGCATTCAGTAATGTCTAAGGTACTGGCATTTATCTTGCCACTGAATTCTTGCAGTTCTGGCCTCAGAGTACAGGAGGGCTAGAAAAAGTAACTTCCTTGTATGGTGAACCTCTTTATCGCTTTATTGAACAGCATACCACAAACTTGAAAATCTTTATGTTAGAAGGTCTAACAATGTAATGGAGTAGTAATACTTCAGTGAATTTAGCAGAGGCCTCAACTACACTTTATGCGTACAGACTTATGGAGCCAAAGCCACAGCAAGGACTAGGTAGGGTTGGGGTACACTGATTAGCCCTGGTCCTCGATCCTCCCTGACTTCACTCCCTTTCAGTGAATTCCTTGTGATCACAGTGTACTCTTTTTCCTCCTGGTCTTGGGGCTGTTCATGGATCTGCTTTGGCTAGTGAAATGTAGGTGTCTGTGACAGTGTGCCAGCTCTAAGCCCACACTTGAGAAGCATCATGTGTGTGGCTTGCACTCTGGCTCTTCTGTGAAAGGAGAGTCTGCTCTCACAGACAAGTGGGACAATGCCACCCTGGCTGACTCACTGACTCATGAGCAAGAAAAAAATGCTTACTACTGAGTGTCACTGAGGTTGTGAGGTTGCCTAATACCTGCAACAGTTGACTGGTACAAGGTTCCTTTAGTAGATGCTAACATCTGCGGACTATACATAGTACATTAGAACAGAGGCTTCCTGGCTATAGAAGTTGTAACTCAATTTGGAAATGAATGGTTTGGTGGTCTCACCACTAAGCAGAATATGAGTACAAAACTCTTTTAGACATCACTCAACCTTGCCCTTATAGTCTAAGATTATCTTTCTCAAAATTACAATTTGTTATTCAAAGTTTCTCCCATTTATGTTCTACTCAAACTTGATTATTTATAATTCCTGAAAATGTCATGTAGCCTTTATCTAGTTCTTTCATACATCTTTCATCCAACAGGTTTAAATTCTTCCAGCCCTTTAATGCCAAGTCCAGATGTCACCTCAATAGGAAATTTACTCTAATTCTGTTTTTCTAAGTCACACTGTCCACCCCCTGATTCTTATCATGCTGTATGTTTCTTTCCTCTTCAGGTATTTGGCTTATTCTGCCTCATAATACTTCCTTATCCACTCACACAGTCCTAGACAGCAAGGTTTATGCATTATTTACCTCTGTGATCACCACAGCATTCAGCAAAAGCCCTCACACACAGCACTCAGTGTTAAAGAATGAGTAAGCAGTCAGGCACAGTGGTGTGCACCTGTAATTCCAGCACTTGGACAGGCAGAGGCAGGGTTGCAAGTCTGAACTAGCCTGAGCAATGGAAAGGCTCAGTGGGATAAGAGATGCAGATGCTGCGCCTTGGTAGCCACGCAGTCTTGGCCCTCCTAGTCTCTACTATGCTTCAGCCTCCAGATCCACAAAATCGGCGTGGCACGTATTTCGCAGAATTGTTGTAAAAATTCAACATGCAAATGAATGTTAGTACCTCACAGTATCTGACATATGGTGGCAGCTCCATACACAGGAGCTGTACTATAAAAATGATAATGCGCAGAACACTCCATGGAAGCTAGTTTAAGCAAATTCTTCAGGTTATTTTCCCTTAAAAGTTAAGCATTTGAAAGTGACATCAAGGATTATAGTTCTAATTAGCTGTTTTCCCAGATATTATGGTATCAACAACCTGAATTTCTACTTTAAGATGATCATATGTCCATTAATTTTTTCCATAGTTCTAAACTCTACAGGCAGTCAACAGAAGAGACCAATTTGTTCTAGGCAAAAAAGTTAATGATTCCTTTTTTAAGCAATTTTGCATGCCTATATCTGGCAACTTCAACAACTACTTTGAGGAAAACAACATGCACTTTAACAACCATTGTCGACTTCCCATCTTGTTTTGAAATTCTGTATTGTTTTTAATGTTTTTTAAAAACTTTTTATTCTCTTTAAAAAAATACATCTCTGTAAAACAAAATAAAACAAAATCTTTCTTCTCGTTTACATTAGTCCATTTTAACAGAACGTTTTGCAGCACTCCTGATTCTTCACCAGGGCACTAGGGTCATCATTATAATCAATCAAAAGCTAAGACTATAAAAGCAATAGACTAATTTGACACTAAGTGACTGAATGGTGCAACTCAATGTAAACATTATCTCAATGCACTTCCTTATCTAGCAAGAGAGAAAGGAATGTCTTAGAAATAAAAAGTCCATACATATGTCAAGTCATGTTATTGTTAAAGTCATTCAGCAGAAACTGTCTCATCTGCCTTGAACTAAATGGAATTGTGTGTACATAGCCATACTTCATCAGAGCAATAACTGACCTTTTTTTTTTTTTTTTTTTTTGAGACAGGGTCTCACTATGTACTTCAGACTGGTCTTGAACTCACTATGTAGCTCAGGCTGGCCACAAACTCAAAGTGATACTCCTGCCTCAGCCTCCGAAGTGCTGGGATTACAGCCATGCACCACCACAGCCAGCAGTATAATTTATCTGTTAAGCAACAAACTCAGGATCAGGAAACTCCAGGACCCATATATGGCTTGATGGGTGATGCAAGGAATTCTCTAGACTTAGTGCACATCCACAAGGAAGGTTTAGCAGTTAGTGGTTCACTGGAGGGCCCAGGCTGACCACAGGGGCAATTGTCATCCTACCCAGTGACTATTGCTCAAGCAATGAAAATCTAGGGTTCTCAGAGATTCTGAAGAAATGTGAGGTTCTATGTGAAATGTCATGAATTTTAAAGGCTGCCTTGCTTTTTAGTTTACAGTTCTTTGAGGCAAAGAAAATGTATTTGTAGGCCAGATATGGCTATGAATTGGAAGTTGTGACCTTTGCACCAGACACACTAAAGCCACACTGAACCATCATAGAGAATTTTTCAGATGATTATTAACTGCATTTGTACTTTTAATATAATGTATACTTCATTCTATTAATTCTAAAATATACCTCACTGCCTTCTATATAAATGCAAGGGCCCACTTTTGGCCCCCGTTCAGTCTTACACCTCTCTCCAACCAGGAAACCCCATGGCCACTTCCCTGTACACTCACGATCTTGTATTTAAATCCCACCGGTTCTTTAAAGTTTGGTTTCAATCCTAACTCTGGAACAAAAACCTCCACGATCCTTCTCAAAGTACCCTACAAGGGCAATCAAAGTAAACAGTGAAGGGGCTGGGGATATAGCTCAGTGGAATAAGCGCTTGCCTAGCAAGCGCAGGGTCCTGAGTTCGATCCCCAGTACCGCAAAAAAAAAAAAAAAAACAAAGTAAACAGTGAAAATTAAAATCAAAATTAATTATAGTAAAAGACACATTTGCATTAATCCCCTTAGAACTTGCCCTTCACTTCAACCACACTTACTCCATTGTTCTTGTCACTTTCTGAAATGGTTCTGGAAGTTCTTTCATGAATGTCTTTATAAGGTACGACAAAAATTATGGCGAATGCTGCTGCTGCGTGCCATCCGACAGAAAGGCAGCCTCATAAAAACATTATGGACCCACCTTATTCACCAGATCTGGCACCATGTGACTTCTGGCTCCTCCCCAAAGTCACCATGACCATTCATGAAGGCACAACTAAAGACACTCCTAGAAGAAGGCTTCCAGAACTGCTTTAAAAAGTGCCTAGGACCACAAGATAAGTGTGTTTAAAAAATGAGCAGAAGTATTTTGAGGGGATTAATGGCAATGGTCTTTTACTGTAATTAACTTTCTCAAAATTTAAACAACCACTCTATTTTTATCACACTTTGTATATACAAATCATGATAAAAATTATCCAACATAAAAGGTTTGCATTGACTTCTATCAGGTCTCCTCATCCCTTTCACCCAATGGTGTAAGAAGACACCAATCACTTGCCACAGATCTTCACTGTTAAAAAAATCAAAACCCTGTAACCAACAGGTCAAGAATAAAGTGTGAGACCATAATGTTAAGTGAAATAAATCAGACACACAAGCATAAATGCTGCATGGCTTTTCTTATAGAGAAACCCAAAGTGTAAAAGGGGTAGCATGGGGGCTGGGGATATAGCTCAGTGGAATAAGTGCTTGCCTAGCAAGCGCAGGGTCCTGAGTTCGATCCCCAGTACCGCAAAAAAAAAAAAAAAAAAAAAAAAAAAGGGGTAGCATGGGGGATACGTGACAGGAAGTAGAAATAGATTTTGTCCAAATGGGTATCAGATCAAGAGAGGGAAGCAGTGATGAGGGAGGGTTGAGGGAGGAGAAGTAACAAGAACGGAGACGTGCTATGTACATGCATTAACTCCCCACAGTGAATGTAATCATTATGTACTGCAAATGTTTTTTGTTTTGGTACCAGGAATTAAACTCAGGCAGGTACTGTACTGCTGAGCTATCTTCCCGGCCCACAAATGTGCATTAATAAAAAAATTAAAACTGAAAAAAAAGAAAAAGAAAGAAGTGTGACAGCACTCACCGCCAAACACATCTCCATTCTGGTAGTTTCTCCCTTTCTGGGCTTCCTCTTCATTTTGAACAGTGGCAACATGCTTGGCGGAGGCACAGCCCATAGTCTCATTCGGTCAGCTTCAGCCGGGCTGAACTGCAAATCATCTCTACAGACACGGAGACATTGTTTGCTTCTTTAAACACGAAGAAAGTCCACCTTGCTGTTGAGTCGGTCAAACTGTGTACGCCTGCAAGAAGAGAAAGCTGGATCAGAATGGGTGACCCCAGCAAACCCGGGGCGTCATGATGGCTGTATGTGGTGTGAGCGGCAGAGCACTGGGGAGGGAGTTCCACGTGATCCACAGCACTGGCCTCATGACTCGGGAAGAAGAATGAAATGCAAAAAGGCCATCCTTACCTGATTCTCACCCAGAAAGCAAGATCAGAAAGCATACCCACCCACAACATATGGCTGAGGGAGAACTTTCTGAAAAGATACAAAAATTACATATTTATTTACTCAAGTAAATATTGGAGCACTACTACTTGCAACACAAACACACTTATAGGTTTGCTAATGTTCTGGAATCTCAAAAACCTTTCATGTACACAAAGTACTTTCATGTGAGATTTACCCAGTTCAAGGGGCTCAGAAAAGTTTCTCTTTTTCCCCATCCTACCCTGCAGGCCAGCTCTTCCAGACCCTGAAAACTTCCCAGGTAGAGGGAGCCTTCCTCCTTACAGTGAAGAATGGGTTAGTTTATACATTTCTGGACAGGGCTGAAAATAATTCTATATTTCATCTGTGGTGACAGTGCTTTGGAAGACAAAGGAAGGAGATGGGACAAGCTCTTAAATTTACTTTTGTTCAGTTTCTGCTTAGCTAGATGAATGTTTTAAAGATCAAGTGGAAAAAGAAGAAAAGGAATATTCATAGGAATGTGAAGAATATTCCTACATAGGAATGATTATAGGAATATTCACAGAAATACAAAGAAAAGCAAAAAAGTAGCCAATTACCTCTTGGCAGGACCTTAGTGCTTCTATTGGCCTTTCACACAGGCAGAAGTATTTATGGATGTACCACAAGGAGATTATGCTCAAATTGACTGGGACAGATTTACCTTTCCCTACCATACCCAACGTGGCTCCCTAAATTCTCAGAGTTTGCTCAGTCCAACATACTCATTTTTGTCTCATATTTTCATCGTCCTTGCATAGCTATTTCAGTCCTGTAGATGATGAATTAGTCTTGTAGATGTTTCCTTTGAAATGTCTCTCCTACCCACTCTTCCCTCTCCACCCATCCTACCACAACACAACCCTTACCCCCTCAAACACAGCCCTGGTCCTCAGAGGCAAGGAACCATCAGGCCTCTTTTAACCTTCATCAACACTCACATCCCACCATTCCCCACCATGAACAACTGATGTTTCTCAAGTCTCACAGAGTGCTTCCAAGACATAGCAGCAAGCTTTCTCTTCCCACAAAACTGCTGCCCCTACACCCTCCTTTGACAGCCCAAAGCACATGTATGCATGTAGAAATCTACTGATGTAAATGATAAGATCTCAGCAAAGAGACTTTTTCAAATATGCCTAATCACTCTAATAAATAGAGACACAAAGGTAACAATCTCAAACAAAGCCAAGCAAATGCAAACTGCAGTAAGTATTGAGTATATCCATGTGTACTTAAGTCCTCTGACTATTTTCTATCACTGGTTATATTAAGTTGTTAACAGAAGTACTATGTAAGTTTGTTTGGAGAAATTTTGCAAAGCAGGAAGATTTTTTTTTCTCTAGTTTAGTGATGGCGAACCTTGCAGGGCTTTTAATATAACAAAGAGCCGGCTGTGGCACACATGCCATAGTTCCACCACCACTGCTATGTTTACATCTTCTTTACATACTAGGTAACCTCCTGTTAATACATTTCCATCTTGCTTTATGAAATCCAGGCCTATGGATGTACGCACATGCGCGCGCGCGCGCACACACACACACACACACACACACACACACACACACACAATGCTATTATTTGGCAGTAATGTCTTTATAGCTACAGTATTCCCCTTGATGATCTGTTTGTGCTCACATACAGAGCTCTGGAGCCTGATGGGGCAGAGATACAACAGAAAAAAGAAATACATGCAAAATAGCTTAGGACAGTGACTTGACAGGGGTTTCACAGGAATCTGTAACAACCCAGAACTCGTAAGAGCATCCAAAATGCTGACTGGGCAGAGTCAGGAACTGAAGAGAAGAAGTGATACTTTCGTAGCATCTGAAAGCTTGGGGAGAAATTCAGGAGGCTGGAAGGAGGGTGGCAACACGAAGGTGTCAGGACTGGCCTGAGCTGAGGCACCGGAGGGCGGAAGACACAGCACACTGTGTGTATGCTTGTTTCAGGAGGTGTCAGGTGTGTGATGGGGGGCAGGGTGGAGGCCTGGACTGCTAGTGCTTTGTCAAGGGCCTGCAGAAGGTCTGTCTTACTGCCTTTATCCCACTTAATAAATTATCGAAAGACACAGGGAGTCTTTCTGACCCAAGTCTGCACATACTGTGTGAAAATTTGGTAGTGTAGAAATCCATTATGTCAACTTAGTCTGGTTTCTGAAGAAGCGTCCCTGAAAGGGGAATAGAAGGGGATAGGCCCTAAAGGCAAGAGAAGAGGGAAAATCCCTGTCTGGCAGGCGGCTGCCGTGAGCTGTTGCTGTTATTCTTGCTACTGTTTCACATCCCCATCAGCACCTTCGCAGAGCAGCATCTCCTTTCTTCCTCACCTCCAGCACAAAGGTCACCACAGTGAGCTCCTTTCCCTCTAAAAGGGAAGTGTGAGAAAAAAACCTCACACTTACACTGGAGAGAGGACCCAGGTGAGAGGGAAACCTTGACACACCTCCCAGTCTGTTGCTACCTTTTTGGAATAAGCAAAGTAAAAATAGGTGAGAGAACAGGAATACTCAAATGATTGTCAAGGATTTTGAGAATGAAGAGGAAACTTGTAAGTATCCTCTTTGGAAGCCCTCCTTTCATGTCTCTTGGACACCCTATTACACTATCCAAGAGGTACAGTAATCCCCCTGTCCTTGGGGGGTACACTCCAAGACCCCCAAAAGATGTTTGAAACTGCAGGTAGTGCCAAATGCCTTATAAACTATTTTTTCTACACATACATATAAAATGTAATTTATAAATTTGACATAATAAGAGATTAAGAAAAAGAACTAAAACCAAAATAGACCACTTACAACAATACATTCTAGTAAGTTATGTGAATGTGGCCTCTCTTGAGACAGTCAAGAGCAACATGAATATTTTTGTTAACCACAGATAACTCAACACATGGAAAGCAAAACTACAAATTCTGAGATTCTGTAAATGTAAGAATTTAGGCTATGAATTATTCTTTGATACCCCTGAAAAGCATGTGTATTTCTTCTATACTTTATATCAGAAAATTGTTTAAATTTAAGAAGTTGAAATTGTATGAAAATCAAACATATTACAGCAGAATAATAAAGATGAACTATAAGAAATTTTAAAAGGATGTCTCTGTTATCCAGGTATTGGCATGAGGATCAGGTTATCAAGCAGATTAAATGGATTTATATCCAAGTCAAATGATTGCTTAGGAAGCTTTATGTTTTTTTTTTTTCTTTTTTTTGAGGCGAGGGTCTCACTATGTTGCCCAGGCTGGTTACAAACTCTTGGGCTTAAACGATTTTCTTTGCTAAGCATCCTGGGTAGCTGGGACCACAGTCATGGGCTATTATGCCCAGTTAATTATGTGTTTTAAAAAACACTGTCACTCATTATCAGGTCTCTCCAACTCTGAAGCAGGTACAGATTTTCCCTTTGAAGTACTGTGTTCTATATATTTTGTAGCAGTAATCATTTTAAAAGTGAGATTTTTAAGTTTTACAAGTTTATAAAAACATTCTTTAAAATAATTCACTCATTGGAAGGTGCTAATTTTCAAGTCATGTGAGGGTCAGGCAGAAGATCTCCAATTTAAAGTGTTTATAAAGTTAATAAAGTTTACTATATCATTTAGGTTCTGTACATAAACACTTGTCCCATCATTCGCTTGTTTAATTAATAGGTATTTATTGAAAACTACTAAGTGGTAGGCATGCGTTTGATAGGTATTAGGTACACAGGGGTAAACAAGGCAAGCTAGAGTTTCCTCTCCACTCCCACAGCATACAAACAATCAAAGAGCAGGAGTGTTACAAAGACCAGTTAGGCAGCCCGAACGGGGTTCCCCTTCAGGTTGCACCGTCACATAGAATACTTTCTAGTTTCCATTTTTCCAGGAGCATTGCTCAGGTTTTCTCTTGCAATCCCTCCATTTTCTATTCAGTTACTTCTCTGAAACCACAGCACTTAGAGAGGTAAGTTAGACAGTACAGAAAAACACACAGAAACCACAGCCCGGAGCCCATTGGAGCATCTTGTTTTCACATACTGTTATTAACAGCATGCAATTTCTGAAGCTGCAGATCACAGTGTGAACATTAAACTGAAGTGCCTCTTTGATGTTTGATGGAAATTTCCAAAAGTATGTCTCACTGGGGAGATTTTCTTAAACTAAATAATCTCTGATAGGATAATCAGGCACCTGTAAAATGGAGCACAATTAATTGCCCATGGCTTTGTGTATAATCCTCTATAAGTGTTTGTATGTCTACATTATACTGTGCCACTTAATTAGAAAATGTCATCCATAATACCATGAGCTAACCTAATTTAATGCCATCTTTACATTTTCCGCTTTTGATAAGATACATGAGCAAATTATGAATTCAATTCAAATTCATAAAAAGGTTTTAAAAAGCTAAGTAGGTATGCATGTGTACCCTTCCTCTCCACATACCCAGACTCGAGACTCTAGGCATCATAGGGAAATTATTGTTCCAGAGTGCTTCCTACTACACCATGGGAGTTTCCCTTCTACACAAGTCCATTACTGTTCCATGAATAATACATGTCACATATTATATGCATGGGATACCTTTGTTCTTTTATGAGGAAGAAATAGGACAGCTATTTTCTTTACCTTAACTTTTTCTGCCAGAGCATGGCTTCATCAGAAAACCTACTTCTGACAGGAGACTATTAGAGAAGAGAAAAGCGGTAAGGGGTAGAGGTGCTGGGTTAGTGAGGATATAAGGGGGGGTGTGAATGGGATCTAAGCATGTTATATACATTTACAAAAATGCCATTATTCTGTATAACTAATATGCACTAATTTATAAAAGAATATTTCTTCACATTTAGAGCATAATTTGCAATTCAGCATATCATTTAGCTCTCTGAAAAATCCTGAAGTTATGTATTTTTTATGCACTCTAATTACACAAAAAATAAACATGAAAAATGACTTTTAAAGATTGACTTTTATAAAAATGAGGGAATAAGACAAGCTGTCTGCTTTTGAGAAAAATCAAAGAAATGTTTAACTTTTTTTAAAAAGGCTACAGGAAAATTTCTATTGACATAATATTATGGGTAATTTAACTTCCCACTAATTAATCAAAGACTCTTTAATTGTGAGTAGAAAAGCCAAAAATATTTTAGATACTTTCCTTCTCAAGAATGGCACTTCTAAAACATGAATTTAAAAGGATAAATTCCGTAAAGAATAATAAGCCAGAAAGAACATGAGCACACCACATGAGGCTGGCAGAATTGGAGAGAAGTCAAATTCTGGGTGCAATGGGTACACAGAGAGCTGTGAAGTCAGCAGTTAAGAAAAGGATGTAGCCAAATTATTAATAGATCAGGAGCAAAGTGCCTTTCTATTTCTGATTAGAAAGGAAAAGCAACACAAGGCGACATCTAAAAACTCCTTTCTTCTATTATAGAAAAATCCAACATCTAAGCTCCATGAAGGAAAAAAAATACATGTATATGTATATATAACTAATCAGTCTGTTTGCCCATCTGCTCTGATTTGCTCTAATGAGTGTTAATACAGCAGTTCACTGGGGGAAGAAGACAGGAAGCTTAACAGTGATTTCTAATTTTGAAGCTTTGGTGTCCTTGGGCTACTGTTAACACCATTTCATATCTCACTGTGAATGTTAGACGTAATACATGAAGAGATGTCACATTTGGCATGAGGATAATCTGAAAAAGTCAAACCTTCCTGTTAGCCTGCTATCGCTGGGATCACAGAACATACTCGTTTCTCACCTCACACTCATTTAGTGGCATGACAACTGACAACATGCTATTAATCCCAAAGCTGCACGAATTTTGGCTTCTGTCTTCTTGGTGGGAGAACTCACACTTCTGCAAATAATAATTGTAAAGAGATGTCTCCCAGAGACATAACCATAGTAAGGACTCGAGAGGGATGCACTGTTCCCAGATTCTGCAGTGAGGTAGGGAGACAAAGAGCGAAGGTGGCACATGCACAGAGCACAGGAATTCAATTCAAACGCAGATACAGGAATCTCAGGCTCTGGCCTCAGTCATCACACAGCAAACTGGGACCAAGGCTGGGCTTCATGTCTCTGAGCCTCTTTCCTTAATTTTATGACCTATCTGAACATATATGTTCAAAAATGATACTAAGGATAAAATGACATTCACAGAAATGCCATGTCCTAGCCCAGTGTGGCCACTTACCCCTGTAATCTCAGCACGCTGAAAGGCTGAAGCAGAAGGATCACAAGTTCAAGCCCTGTCTGGGCAACTTAGCAAGACCTTGTTTCAAAACAAAGGACTGGGACATAGCTCAGTGTGAAGGTCTCGGTTGCCCTTGCTGATATTTTTTTAAAAAGCCACATTGAACATAGACTCCATTTTTTGTTTTAATACTTACTCAATTAGGATAGTCTCATAAGTCTGAAGCCCCCAAATTATCTGGAATCCCTACGGGATTTAAAAGTTATTACCAATAATATTTTGGCCCAAGGATGTTGATTTTGTGTATAAGCTAAAAAACAGAACAGAGATTAACTCTCCTGTTTCCTCTTATCTATCCTCCGCTTTCTACCCTCTTACCACTGTTTCTTGAAGGAAGATGATTAGACAGTTTGTGTGTAACTGTCCTTAAGAGCTTTCTGTCACTACCCTTCACCTGGGAACTGTATTTTTCCATTCATTATACATAAATCTAAGCTTATGCATACAAGAAGCTCAAAACATCAGCTCTCAATTAAAACCACACACCCAGAGCAGTGTGGATATATGCAGGGAGTTAGGCAGCTTCCAGATTTGTTCCTCAGTGCTCATGGCAAGGCAGATATTCTTGGACCTTGAGTTCTCTTTCTTGTATTTCTAAGATACTAAATATTAAGGGCATTTATATTAAATTGTTACTGTGTCAGTGGGGAATTTATATAACATGTGCTTTTACATGAAGACACTTATGACTGGGGTGTTTTGACAGCCATGCTGCTTGTCTGTATCACCTGCATGAATCTGTGTGATTTCTTTATCTGTGCCTAAAAAATAAATGGCAGCATGTGTTTTCCCTCTTTTTTTTGATTGTTTTGAAAATCTAAATACATAATGAAATACACTGAAAGGTACTTAATGTGTATGAGGGAATAGTCTTCTACATGTACTCTGCTATACCAGGTATGCAACATTTCCCATCAAACCCATAGCTTTTCACCTTTGGTGGTTGGGTGGAATAGGTTGGCCTAGGCAGCTTCTCCAAAGTGGCCCTGCTGGCCTCATCTAAGAATAACCAGATCTCTGATGCTCAGAACACAGACGGAGAAGACAAGTGGAAACACATGGAAAGGGAGAGACAGGAATCAAGAAGTTACTAGAACATGGAGCAGAGCAAGTATGGATCACTGAAAAGCACATCTGAATCTTAACCAAAGCAAGTCAGTCATGGTCCTTCCAGAATGGCCAAAGAAAAATATCTAGGGTGATTGATTTACTGCACTATATCTAAGAACGGAAGGGCTGACATCCAATTAGGATTAACCCATTAAAAAATAAAGTAAAAGTACAATGACTAATAAGAAAGTAAGATAAAATTCCAATGACCAATATATACCACAGGGAAAGAAATGATCTGAGATATTGTCTAGAGTCAGGTATTTCAACCTTATTAAAAAGTGCTGCCCTAGCTTTATTTTATGTCCCGGTGACATATTTTATGTCCCGGTAAAATGCACCACTCTTAGAAAAGCCTCAGTAAACAGCTGCTGAGGGTGAGGATGGTGAGATGGATGTCATCTCACTTTTTAGCTGCTGGTCCTCCTAATACCACAACCCACAGCAGAGGACTGTGGCTGAATTACTGTCTCTGCAACCTCAGTTTCTTTTAACAGACCAGAGGACAAGAAAAAGTTACCACCACTGATTCATTGTCCCAGGCACACATCTGAAAGGCACGCATGATGTTTCAGAATCAGAAAGTCTCAGCTTCACAGCTTTCATGCAAGCCCTACATATTCCGTGTTCTTAGTTCAGCCAGGCTCCTGAGTTCCCTGCTGATGGGCAGCTATGAGCTGACTGATGATCAGCTGGAAAGATGGCCAGTAGACGTGAACAGTTATGAATTATTTGAGCTAACCACTAGAAGCCAAAGGGAGAAGAGTTTAAAAAAAATTGCCTGGTTGTATTGTATCTGAAGATTTAATTTGGTACTGATATTTGAATATACACTTATTTAATATGGTCAGAATTCACATTCCTTTTAATAAAGTAATGTGGTGACACTCTGAAAAAATCTGAACCCTACACACTGAAAACAGTGTTTCCCTTAGCACTGAAGCACACATTCCCCCTTCCCTCCATAATAACCTCTTTCTTCCTTTCCCCGCTCCTTACTAAAATCAATGAAATTATTCATGAGAATCTAGTGCTCCCTCCCGCCTAATCTCCTCTCCTCTCCTTGACGCCCCCCTTCCTTCCTTGTGCTCTGTCTCAGGCTACATGATCTCAGGTCCCTACATAAGTCTGTGAAGACTCAGTGACTCAGTCACCCTCAGGTCCCAATCCTGCTCTACACAGGCCTGCTTACTGTAAGAACCATCTCTAGAGGAAAGCCCTAGGTACCTGAAATTCTGCCTTCTAGAACCTTCCAGTTCTATCTAGAACAGCTGAATACCTAGAAGTGCCTTGAAAACTCAGGAAAGCAAACAGATAAAATCTCTGTGTAGGTGAAGATCTTTGTTGTTCTTTCTCATACACACACATACACATCAGTGTTCTGATGATACAAAGACTATATGCACTATGTTTTTATAGTACCAGGATAGAACCCAGGGGTGCTCTACCACTGAGCTACACCCCTAAGTCCCTCTGTTTTTTTTTTTTTTTTAGAGACAAAGTCTCACTGAGTTGGCAAGGCAGGATTAGAATTTGAAATCATCTTGCTTCACTTCCCAAAGTGCTGGTATTAGAGTTGTGTGGTTTTCAGCAAGTAACCTTCTTCACAGTGACTTGAATCCTCACTTATAAAACAAGGCAAGACCTCATGTATTTTGAGACTGGTGGATATGATGATACAGGTAAAGTACTCAGGGCAGTTTCTGGCACACAGTAAATGATCAATAGGTTGTAGCTACTGTCATTATCATCAATGTCCACAGGTGATGAACTTTAAAATGAAGGCAGAGGCAAAAGGGACTGGAAAGAAGAAATGGAAAGTGAGATAAGAAGTTCACATTGGCAGCTTGGTGGCATTTAGGAACTGCCCCAAAGATAAGCAGGCACAGAGTACATGGACAGAAGGTGGGAGACAGCAGTTCTGCAGCAGCAGTGCTTGGCCTGAGGGCAGAGCCAGCAGAGGCCTGAGAGGTGCCCGATATTTCTGCCATGCTGGAACTAGAGCAGTCAGCTCTGTGTGGCACATCTCAGGGTTCTAAAGGCAAAGGCTGGATGCCCACAAGTGGAAGGTCTCCCAAGCCTTCTTACAGTTTCCACAACTGTGTACATTACACCTTCCTGTTACGGGCTTATGTGTCTGACTCCTTCATCAGGAAGATTTCAAGGTCATTCTCGTTCCATTCTTTATTTTCTCTGGTACAGTGTGAGACATACAGGTTTGCAATAAATACTGAAAGGATGAATTCTCTTAAGAACTTCACAAACAGATGTGGGGGCTTTCAAGAAAGGGAGCTCACCTTAGTTCCACGTTCTAGGTTACCTGCAGACAGTGACTTCTTTAATATATTACCCAGTAATGAAAGCTTACAATGTTTAACTGAGCTATCACAAAGAATACTCCCTGAGGAAGAAAGGAGTAACAGATTCTATTACACCATACAATGGAATATTGAAAGCTTTTGGCACTTGTATAGTATGGTTGGCCTTAATTTGCTTTAGAAAACTGTACATTTATTTCTGTCAGTAATAATATTTTTGAGAACTTGCTTGGTTTTCAACATTCTACTAGGGATCAGAGATTTCACATTGGTAGGAGAGCCAGGACTTGATGTCCAATTCCTCACTTAGAATCCAGAGCTGCTCAGTAGCACTTCTAAAACTCACCTATCTGAAAAATCAAGGCCTTTGTTTGTCTACTCTTGGCTGAAATCTAAATCTTTGCTCAGTTTTCCATAATAAAGAACTGTTTAAAGATAATGTCTTCCAAAGGCCAAACAAACTGAAATAAGTATCATTCTCAGGTAGCACAAATCAATGCTCCTTGAGCCTTCTGAGCTAGTGGAAAAAAAGTACCTCAATTTTCATACAGTGCTCAAGAAATGCACAAGACTTTTGGGAACATCACTGATTTTACAATGTTCAGCCAAAAAAAGCCATTCTGTAATCATCTATTAAAAGAATACAAAAAGGAAGAAGCTACAAGAACAATCCCAGGAGGACAAGGCAGTCAGCTGGGTGATAGCCACCCCACCCCCGCCGCCCCGTAGGAGACTCAGCTCTCTCCTGCCCCTGCTGAATCACAAGACCCTGGACCAAAGAGTATTCCTATTGCACCTGTGTCATCCTCTGATTTCTAATGGGGTTTGAGGGCACAAATCCTTACACATGAGGGCAAGATGCTCTTCCTTAGCCTTGATGCTTATATTCATTCAGTCATTGAAAAGCTATTCAAGAATACACAGGGTTACAGGTTTTGAGCTACTATGACCTCGTGTTACCATAGATTGCAGCCTGCTCTAGAATTACTTTAAATCATCCAATGTTCCCCTTCGAAGTTCTATTGTGAGTGGATGTGGTGCGCTTTCCAACTTGTCCACAATGCATACTTAGAGAAGGAGACCAGAGTGACAAGCTCAGTAGCACAGGACAACACAGGCAGGTGGGACATGACAGGGACTATAGTGCAGCACTGAGATGCATCCCTCAGTCACACTCAGTTCTCATCTGAGACACCACAGTTTGAAGTCTTTCCTAAACAGGGCACTAAATGCTGGCTCGGTGATAAGCTCTGGGGTCAGAAAATGTTACAGCAAAAATAAATCAGGGAGTTGACCACACTCTGTGTAACAAGGCCTTGGCTGCCTATATCTTTGTGAGACCTCCAATGGGTGGCCTACTTGGGGCTGCTACACGGTTGTGTTACAAAAATGCATATGGCAAACTGTTGCTTATTCCTTTATTTGGGTGGCTTATCCCATTGCTATCACCTCTATTTCATCACTGGTATGACTACCCCAGCAATAGCTCAGCAAAAACAAAACACAAAAAGTTTCCCATTCTAAGATTTCCTTGAAAATTTAATATTAACAACACTAACAATCTTCTCAGAATCCCAATTAAAATTCATATATGTAGTCCATTTTCTAGACCCAGCCTTAAACCTCTCTTATTCACCAATTTTTTCTATAGCATGCTTTTTTGTTTGTTTCTTGCTTTGTTTGCAAGCAAAAAAACCTTACACAGCATGTCCAGTGGATAGCAGAATGGACTATCAGTTTTGAGAAAATTAGAAAATGATTAGAAATTTTAGTAAAAAATTTATAATAAATTCATAGTTATCCCTTTAATTTTATGTGAGAAAAACAAATTAAAACTCTTAATGCATTGATTCTCTTGGGTCCCTCTCCTGGCCCCAATATCCTCTTCCACTCACTAATACCTTTGGGGTAAAGACTGAGATACTTGGATTTTCAAGCTGGGGACATGTCATAAGGGACCTCTGAGGTCAAAGTTCCAAAAACTGAAGGCCAAAGAACTTAGCATCTACTACATGTCCTATTATACAGTTCTGCTAAGTCACTGCTACCTACTGCTCCAAAACAGTTAGCATCCATCAGATGGGCCTCAGAGATTACCCTTCTCTCTGCTGTCCTGCTCACAGCCACTCAGTGCCCCCTCTATGTTTGTTTCTGTCTCTATGATTGTAGGAAGAAGTCTTCGTATCATCCCGTGGCATCCCATCCTCAATTTTCTTTTATCTTACTCTTACAGGGTAAATTATGTGGTGTTTTAAAAATCTCTCTCTCTAAACATATTGTGAGACTAGTAGTGTTTTGAGAGCAAAACTTTCTCCTGTATATCTGTCCCTAGCTGTGTTGGGAGCCCTGCTAGGCAGAGACCAGGAACTCACCAAATCATCCTCAGAACAGCACACAGCAGGCTATCTCTGTCTCCCCACCTCTGCGCTTGCTGCCTTCTACCCTGCCTAGAAGGCTATTGTTCTCCTCACCTTTGCCTGCTTAATTCCTAGTGTGTGTAAGTTGTCCTTTCTAAAAGGTCTCAGAGTCCCCATTGATCACGTCCTTCCTAGCCATCATTATCATGCAAGATAGTAATTCCAGATTACCAACTCTCTCTTCTAACACAGTCTATTTCTCCTTCCCTGTTGCCCCCACCTTCTAACTGGGTTTATCTCAGAACATGCATTCAATAACAATATAATAAATGAATGTTGCCAGAAGCAAGTTTAAACTCCTTCTTACAGAACTCAAGGCTATCCATCTATAATCCCACCTAGCTTTCTATAGGCGTCTTGCTCCAGCAGGTCTACTCTTTAGCTAGCGACCACTCTGTTCTTAGTCCTTCCCTTAAACAGAAAACTGCTCCTTCTCACTTAAGCTCTGCTCTTACTCAAACTTTATCCTTCCTTCAAGTCCAGAACAAGTCTCATCTAGGAAATACGGCTCCAGGGCACAGATCTTCCCCTTCCCTAAAATCAGCAGCATGTATCTACACTGCCAATTCATCAGCTATTCATGTTGCTACAGGTCTGCAGCTATCGCTCTATCTCAGTCTAACTTTGCCCACATGCAGTCCCCTCCCTCTGAAGTTAACATTTACCTCTCATTTAGGAAGTTAATTACATACACACCCCAGGGGCATCTCCTATACTGATGTCTTATGTTATTAACTTGTGTGCGTTTTTGCCTTTGTCCTACTTTATTCATAAATTCTGGAAGGCAAGAGGTGCTTTCAATGCCTTTGATGCTCTGCAATTCCTGGCCCAAAGTAAGAGGTTAATAAATATTTGTTACGTGACATGCTGGCTAAAAACCAAAAGTATGCAGGATAACAGAACTATGAACATTATTTAAATAATAATCACCAAAAGTATAGCTGGAAAATCTCTTTAATTGTTAGAGGCTGTTTTAAAAGGTCAATTGTTGGTGGTATAATTATACCATAATTTTGTGAAATTACTCTTTGAATAAAGGTTACTTTAAAATAGAAACTTCTGTCCATATGATAAAAAATATGAAGAGAAAAAGTTTTCTAGTAAAAAATTTAGTAAAAATATAGAAATAGAAAAAAAAAGCCGATATTCAAATTCGACACCCCCCAACTCTACCTCTAAGACTACGAGCAGAATCAACAATTCTTATCAGCTCACGTTCACTACGAGATCTGGTTTATGACCGAGGTCATGGCTCCACAGAGGCTCACCCAACACACACAGTAATCCGTCCTGTGTTGCTGAGGGCTGGAGATCCAGCTCTTTCACCTGGTTTGTCATAAATATTTGCTTATAATTGTTTTCTGAGATACTGTGTCCAACCAGTTTTGTGCTTTATACATCTCACTGTTATTACTCACAGAATATATAAGCTGCTGCTTTCAATCATTAAAATTTTTAAATATAAATACGTTCAAACATAAGTGCAGGGCTCAGCAACTTAGCAATAAAATGTGAATGATCTCCTAGTCAGTGACCTCTACTGTCCAATACTGATATAGCCCTCTAATGGCCTGCAAACCCATTGCTCAGGTCAGGCTTGGTGAATGATAAGTCCATATTGGCCAACAATGAAAAGGTTAAAAAAATAAAAATATAGAAGTCTTGTGGTTGGCCTCCAAAAACCTGAGTGCAAAGGAATATAAACGGGAAGTATACACTTACATTACTTGGGACCACAGGCCTTGAAGTTATCAACTAGGCTTTTACATTGGGAAAATGCAAATTAGCAGGTGTGGTGGATTGACAACTGGTGGTCAACTTGTATGAACTGAATCAGTGTGGTGCTGGGTGCGGAGGGCCCACCTGAGGATTGCTGCCAACAACATGAAAAGCAAAACTGGAAAGAAGAGGTGGTGCTGTTGGTTCTCCTGGAAAAGCTTGTCATGCTGGATTTCCTGGTATGAACTTGGCTAGTCTCATCATCAGAGGAGCTCAGGATCTTGCTGTTGTAGAGAATGGCTGCGGTTCACTTTGGAGAAGCTGTCTGATCCTTACTTGGAGGGTTGCTTCCTGGCTCCGGTGCAGCTCCCTCAGCCTGCTGGCACAGATTCTTTATCCCTCAGGTGCCGACTTTTTAGCTTCCACCACTGACCTTTGCACATTCCCAACGCGATCATGAAACAGACTTGCATGAGATGTGAGTTCTGGGCCTCTAGCTGGACATTGTCATGGGCTCTAGGTCTTTAGCCGGACTCATACAGGACACTGACATAGGATCCAGGCCCTCAACTGTGTTCTTTGGGTCACTAGTATGTGGACAGATTTCTTGCACTATTTTGTATTTGACTCTTTGGGGGAATATTACAAAATAATCCTGTAAATTATGCATTGTGTATTAAATTGATTCCCTTGCAAACTCTGACTACAACGGGCATTTATAATCTTCTGACAGCCAACACCTCACATATGTTATATATTGGGTATCTGTAGACTGGATGTATATCTGTGATACAAATGAACAACTGTGCCCTGTTGCTAGGTATATTCTGCCAAGATAAAGAAGACAGGAAGGAAAGGAAATATGTTCTTTTTGTTTTAATCAGTTAATGAAAGTTGAATCCTTATGATCGAGATATAGTTTGAGAAATAAAATATCATGCCTTCTCTGTTGCTTGGTTTGGTTTATCAGCTCACCCATCTCTCTTTAATGGACTCTGATTTTTAATGAGCATTTCCTTCATTTCTTGGAAAGAATATACAAATCTTACTTATTTTCCTTCCCTGTCTAACAATGAAGGTCATAATATAGGAAGTGGCATAATGTGTTTTTTTTTAATCAACTATTCTAGCAGTAGCAAAAATAAATGAAACGTGGGAGGCTGCTTATTTATATGTCAAGGAGAAAGTAAAATTTTCCATAGGGTGACTTGTTCATTTGTTTTCCTCAACAAAGCAACCAAATCAAACAGGAATAAACTAGGAGCCTACCCTTCATCATTCATGGTGTAATGAGTTCTGGCTAGATTAACCATTCTCCTTCCCTTTTATATTCACTCCAAAAAAAACCCAGATGTACAATGACATCAGCAAAACAGCTACAGATCATCAATCTGTAAGACAGGAAAAGCAGCAGCCAGGCTTGCATTCTTTTTAAATTAGCTTCCTCTGGTGTCTCCTGGCTGGTGGCTCTGCTTCTACAGTGCAGGAATGGGCCCTGCCGATAAAACAGGTCTTTAGGAGGTAGCAATGATCAGGAGCTGATTTCTGGGTAGCAGTTCTTAAGATATAGGAACCCAAAACTCCCAAGGCTCTTTAGGCCAGGTGCTGTCTATGTGTGATGCTGAAGGCCAAAAATCTTGGACTTGGAATTTTGTGCTATTTCCTCACCACCTCTACCTGTCCATTGTCCAAAGCTGAACACCAACAACATTCTGTCAGTACAACCGGTGACAATGTGCAGGGCACTGAAGAGCCTTGTTCACTGGCATCAAAACAGTTCATCAGATGGAGTAGGCTACCAACCAGGTGTGGTGGCATAAACCTGTAATCCTGGCAATGCGGAAGGCTGAGTTTGGAGGATCACAGGTCCAAACCCAGGATGGACAACTTGGTGATTTACTGAAACCCTGTCTCAAAATAAGAATTAAAACAAGACAGGGGCTGTAGCTCAGGGTGAAAGCCCTGGGTTCAATCCTCGTAACTGCTGAAAAAAAAAAGACTCAGCCATCACACTGCAAACAACGAACAGGCCAGTGCCAAGCCTGCCTGGCTGAGAGCACTGAGCTCCCAAGCTAAAGTCACAGCCGCTAGTCATAGGAGTGGGGGGAAGTACTGATCCTGATGATGTTGCCTCTAGCAGTGCTGCTGAGTTACGATGATGGCAAGCCAGCAGACCTCAGCATCTCCTCCACAGTTGGAAACAAGAAAGGACAATGGTGCTTGATCTCAAACAGCAATGGAGAGATACAGAATTTACAGCACTAGTGGCGTCAGTTACAAAATCAACTCATGTTTATATACCCCGCTGCAATTTGTAGAGCCTTTCATAGCCACTGGCTATCTGTCACAGTCTTAAGTGACTTAGAAGACATTGACAAGATAATACTAGATCTCAATGAAATTAAACCAGGTTTAAGGTTTCCATAACAAGACAAAGAATAGGAAGTGCTACCTTTAGAAAAGGGGGTCATTACCCCATTTTTATGTCTTCTGCTTGAGAATAATAGAGTTTCAGTGAACAAAATATAACAATACTGAAGTACATTCAATGGCACTGATACCATAACCTCTCCTACCCTAGTTGGCACATCTACAAGTCAGTTTCTTTTTCTCTCTTGGAAGAGGTCCTGGGGATCAAACTCTGATACTTGCAAACCCTCTACTACTGAGCTGGCCCTCCAGCCCCATCACAACTCCATTTCTACTGCTGTCTGTTGCAACTGTATGTTATTTTTGGTGTAAACATCCACACAGGCAACTTGACTTTTCTGACAATGGTGGCAGCTGCTTACAGTGCCAGGACAAATGTTTGGAGCTTGGGGACTCCCCAAGCGACTTTTCTCCCTCCTCTTATTAGTTCCCACCTCCCTACACTATTTCAATCCCCACCCACCACCAAGATTTTAAATTAAAAATGTGCCAAAATGTGTACAGGAAAGCAGTAAAGACTTCCAACCCACTTCCAAGGAGTTGTATTCCTTCCAGGGCGCTGGCTGGCTCTGCAACCTTGGGTGTGGAAGGGGCCTGAAAGTTAAGTCCCATTGCAGAAAAGCCTGGAAGATGCCAGAAATGCTGGAGAGAAATAGGGTGAAGGAAATAATGTGCGAGGCAGCTGCGGCAGGCTAAGGAAACTGGAAACAGCCAGAGAGAATGAGAGAAATGAGGACGGAAGAGGAGTGAGTGGGTGCAAAAGGATTTTTGGACGCTCTCTCTCCCTGCCGGCTCAGCTCAGCTCAGCTCCAAGCAGCTCACTCCCAGGAAGCTCTTGTGATCTTGCCCTCCCAGAATGTTAGCACCCTCTTATGTTTTATTTTGTTCTGGTTTGGCTTGGCTGGGATCCTCTCAGCAAGAATTCTCTTCCTCAGTTTTTAAAAAGTGACCTTCCTCTCCTAGCTCTGTGACTGGTGCACAGGTATGCAAGTCATGTAGGCCAGGTAACAGATAAGTCTTAAACATGTAGATGATGTCAATACATATATGAGCAGAACAATTCTGGGGATCTTAAGGCAATGCACAGTACAACGAACAGCAATACACATGTTTTCTAAGAAGTTTGGGTAATTGTTCCGTTATCGGGAAATCAAAAAGTAAAGCTGCATGCTGTTTAGTATTCTTCAAGGCCAGTTTCACATCAACTCCTTATGGGCACAAATGCAACACTTTGCACTCTTTGCCCTAACAGTGTTAAAACAAACTTTAAAAGGGAGTCAGGTTTGGGAGGCTGCTGGTGTAGCTCAGTGGTAGGGCAGTTGCTGAGCATGCGTAAGACACTGGCTGTCACCCCTAGCACCACACACACAAAGGAAGTCTGACTTATCTTCGGCCCTCTCCACAAACAACTTATGATTTGAAAATACAACATATTCTTTCAAAGTGACAAGCTCTTTCTATGTCATGCTATTTAGTATATAAATTATTTCTACTTTTAATCTACTCTTCCAGTTAGAGAGGCAGAAGCTGACACAAAAAGTTAAGGAAAAGTTCCTATAATTATCAGTGTCCCCAAGAAGAAACCGAAACACAGAAACAAAGGTGCATGATAACAAACAGTGTGCTGTGATATGCATAGAAAGCAGTTTAAAATACTTAAATATGATGACCACTCCAATGTTGTTTGAAGAAACATATTTTATTCAAGAAATGGGAAATCTGTGAGAGAATTAACTCTATAATGCACAAACTTCATTAACATAACTACTAGTCTTTTTCCTAGTCATATAAGTTTATTACAAAATCAGTCATGCAAGTGTTAATTACTCTTTTTGGAGTTCCATTATTCTATCAAAATTGTATTTCCTGACACTAACTTTAATGCCCCCTAAGCTACTAAGTTTAATTTAATTTAAAGTTCTTGGTATGGCATATATTTATAAATGAATTAAAATTAGCTTTATTATGGGAAAATTTCAAAATCTCTTGTGATAACAAGGCAACAAGCCAAACTGCTGTAAGAGTTGGCGTAAGTAAATGAAGATGTTAAATTGAAATACTTTTGGAGTTGTTTCAAGTTCCAGTAGAGACAAAACCATATCCATTTTCTATTCAGAGTACATGTGCCAGGCGTGAGGGTCCTTTACTGCTTCTAATAGTCTAAATCTTTAAGTGTGTGTGTAAACCCCTTTGGAGAAGACCCCTCTTCTCTGTTTGTCCAGGGGACCCAGCACAGATGAATGAGCAACTATCAGATTGTCACAACCTGTATTCTCCTACCTAGCTTCTACCTGGAATTCTGAAGAGAAGTGAATACTACAGAAGATGGACAAAAGGGCAAACATCTTTGGAGAAATCTTTACACATAAAATAGAAATAATTTCCCCTATGACACCAGTGGTCAGCTCCTCAATACCTGGTCCCCAAGCAAAGCTCTACGGGAGCAGGACTGGGGCCACTCAGCCATGCACTCCCTACTCTTATGCTGATCACTTAACACCATATTACAGAGGAAGAACTAAGCCGTGCAGAGAACCTAAGCTTTGGGGTCAAGCAGGATGCAGCAAAATCAGGCTCTGCTATTTACCAGCTACGAGTCTCAGGGAAAGTTTATCAACTTCTTTAATCCTTAGTTTCCTCTCCTATACAATGGGTATGACACTGTCGTGTAGGTTCATTTTAAGCATTTGAAGCAATATCAATAAAGCAACAACTATGATGGCAAGCACCTAGTAGGTACTTAATAGAAGACAGCTATCTTTTAAAATAAGTAGGTACACAGGTCTTTAAATGATAAAAATAGTTATTATTGCTCAAATGAACTTTACACCAAGTATCACCTCCATGAACATACGTCAGGAGACTCATAATTGACGCAATCTCTCTCTCTTTATCTGTGTTACATCACGTAACAAATCAGACCTAGGAAAGAGAACGGGGAAGCAGATAATCTGATATCTGGCAAAATACCAGCAAAGACACACTGAAGACTCATGAGCAGATGCAGAAGTTCAGAACAGCCTGGGAGGTGCAACACAGGGACAACAGCACAGAGCCCCAAAACTCATGCTCATGTGGATGACAACGCAGAGCTAGCCAAATGATTCTGCTCAAGAAAGCAAGAGGAGTAGTATCTATGTAAAGTTAGTCCAGACTTCCTGCAGCTCGAACCCCCATCTCTTCCCTTTAGCTTATTACAGCATTTTGCTTGCTTCTCTACCCTATAGCTCATCAAGTCTGTCTAGTGTTGTTCTACAGGTGAGCAGGGCATGAGCTATTAGAAAACAGGTTAACAGTGTTATTCATCTCTGCCCAGGATCTGTTGAACTTTCCAATTTACCTTTCAAGATGACAGATGAAAGTCTAGTCCCTTCTATGACCCCTTTAAGTTTTTTTTTCTCCTTTAAGAACTTAGAATACTCTCCAGTATTTTCTCAGTTTATAGCTTACATGTAACACCATCTTATGAAATATTTATTTACAATATTAAAATACCAATACAGCCACAGGTCAAGAGATACAGTTAAATCTAATAATTGCCATCATCCCTGGAAAGTCACCATTGATATGATTTTCAAATTGCTTTGGTGTTCTCTTTCCCCAAATACTCAACACATTCATTAATTATCTGTGGTCCACATTTGTCACTGCTGTGGGCCAGCACTATCTAAGCATACCTGGACACAGACAAATGTACACACGAAAGATTTTTGTTTTCAATGGAGTGATAAAGTTACAAGATATGCCTGGATGGATTCAAGAAAGATTGTGCAGAGAAGGCAGGACTTGGGGTGAAGCTTGAAGAATTTTAACATTAAAACTACCAGGTCTGAGATGTGTGTAATCACAACTGTTCCTAAAGAGGATGAGTGGGAATAGCCTTACAGTAAAAGAATAAAAACATATCATAACCTTCCTGGGGATCATCAAGCTTTTATCTCAGAACTAAACATTTCATATTGTCTTTAAGATATTAATGATGATCATGAAAAAACCTCATTTGATCAATTAAATGAGGTTAAATTTAAGCATGAAGCACTGAAAAGGGATCTAGTGTCAACATGACACCCAGGACAGACAAGAACCAGGTTTTAGTATATTTGTCTTAGCTACTTTTCTCATTGCTGAGACAAAATAGCCAACACCCACAAGTTAAGGAGGAAAGGCTTATTTGGCTCAGTCTGTAAAGGTTTCAGCACAAGGCAGGCGGCCTGGCACACAGGCATTACAGAAGACGCAGGTTCACGGAGGGCAGAAGGTAGCACAAAAAGCAAAGGGATGATGACAGCTCTTTCTCTGCCTTATACCTAATCCAGGCTACTTAGGGCAGGCAGCACTCACACCCTTAATGCCAGAGCCCTTGATCCGAGCATTACACTATGAATCAACCCCAGTGTCACTCGAGATCCAGCCACCTCCGGAAAAGCCCCACCTATGACTGCAGGAGACTTTGGGGGAACATCTACACACAAGTCATAACAGTACCCTTTGACTCTCTCTTCACCCAGAGATTTTTGTAGCTTCTTGCTGTGTTCCTGTGTGTTACTGCAAAAAACATGACTATGGAAACTAAAACTGAATAGCACCCGCAACATCTCAAATTCTAAGTGCCATATTTTCATCCACCCATGACCTCTGTGTGTGTCAGTATTCTAGATGCTGGAGATAACGATCGGAAGAAAAGAGACATGAAGTTTTAAATGGTTACTTGAAAGCATTTCACACTAAATCTTAGTATTAGCAATCCCAGAATTATAACCACTTGTGATAGCATATTATTGCTGTCCCCAAAGGAGAAAACATTGTTTGACCAACAAAACAACTGTGAGAAGGGAAGAGTTCTTGATTTGAGGGGGGGAAAAGCCTCGCAGCTGGTTCTGAAGACTGTGTCTCAAAGTGTGCTTTGAAGACCAACACGATTGAGATACACCTGGGTATTAGAAGTGTGGACGCTTGGCCTCACCCTAGTGCTCAGAATCTATGATCCCGTCAAGATCTCTGGTGATTCTTTTGCACATGGAAGTGTCGAGAGTGTTGTTCTAGTAGGTTTTACCTACAAGTTTAATTGCTAGATCTCTCATCTAGCATTTGACAAGCAGACTAGAGGTCCTGCTTACTTGAGAGACTCATGCTTTGAGAACTTGACTTGCATGAAGTAAAACAGCAGTGGAACACTGGCGTGCAAGTTCGTAAGTGGGAGCAAGCACAATTATGCCAATGCTGAATGGTTCACTTTGGACAGAACTGTTTCCCATTAAAAGATAGGTGGGGTTATCTGCAGGCCCAGGTGGTGTATAAGAGAGGAAATCTAAAGAACTCTGCAAAACCACTCGGTATGAGGGAGCTCAGCATTCCACGTAGTATGGCAATGGAACTCAAAGTCTGGAGTTGCTTATTTGCCCTTATAAAATGTCAGGCCATGAAGTTAGGGCCAAATATCTCTGCTATCTTTAACAGTAGGGCTTTGAGAAATTCAAAATTCAGATGTCAGAACAGTTCTATAATTAGATATCCATGACACATCATACTTCATTAAACTTTAATTCCTTTCAAAATCTAGACTGCTTTGAAACCAGGATATAATTAACTAATTTAAAATGATCTCTATAAAAGAAAGATGTTTACTTCTCCTTAATTCTTCTAAAGATTGCAAGTGTCTGACAACAGTTCTGCATTTGCTCAGGATCAGGGTTTCTACTTTGTAGGGAATTTAAATAAACCACATTACAGCATTGGATATTTTTTTAAAGGACCTTATCTCTTCCATATGCTTTTGACTGGCAAATGACACTACCCACTGCTTGGACCTAGCATTACATTTACCTGTATCTCTAAGTGCCTGTGACTGTAATTACTGGTTCTACTTACATATGACCTGATAATAGATCATCCATACAAAATGAATGAAATGTATCTGCTCAACCGTATTATACATCAAAACTTGAATATTCCTATTCTTTCTTTTGATTCTGTTTCAATTACTGAAAAAGGGTTAAGTTTTGAACATATAAAATTCACTACATGCACCTTTTCAAAAATATGAAATTTACCCTGCATTTATTTCTAGTGTCTTCCTCACGGATCTGCTGGCAGAGGTGTATGTTCACATAAAGTACACAGTCCTGTATGACACTGGCTAAATTTCTTTCCGTAAAATGCTTTTTTAAACTTGTTTTCAAATTTAGAAATAAAGTTCAATTACTCTCTCCAGCATCTGGAAAGAAAAACCAAATATAATCTCTGTTTTTGAGAGTATACTAAATTGATATATAAATATGAATAAAGAGCAACAAAGAAGAGAGATAAATAGAAATTAAGGAGAAGTTAAAATACATCCCCAAGTTACATATTTCTTTGTTTCAATAGGCCAGGTGTGGTGGTACATGCCTATAATCCCAGCACTCTGGGAGGCTGAGGCAGGAGGATTGTTCTGAGTTCGAGGCCAGCCTGGGCTACAAAGTGAGCTCAAGGCCAGCCCGAACTGCATAGCCAGACCCTGTCTCAAAAAGACAAAGAAAACCAAACCAAAACAAAATAAAAATAATTCAATATATGTGCTAATTTGTTTCATTTATGCTACTAGTTTATCTTAGTTCATTAAAAAGAAAGTTTTGTGTTATTATCTGTTTCTTTTCTGTCAGAACCTTCTTCATGTCTTGTGCACTGAGTAACTATTCTGAAGATAATGATCCACAGTGTATCAACTATCATGCTTATTATTTTGTTATGAAATTTTATTTAATTTTTTCACTTAAAAAAGCATATTCTAGAAAAAGCAGAGAGTTCAACTTCATTCAGGCTTTACCCTAACTAGACCAAAGCTGTGACTTCCTGGCCCTGATAGTCCCTTCATCTCTGAACTTTCACACATGAAAACTAACAGCTATTTCTTGAAGAACAAGTCAAATGTGAGTTAAAAGCAAATAACCTAATAAAATACCAGTCTCAATCAAGATTTCTTCGGAGATTAAACATGAAAATAGATGGCAGCACCTACCCAAGTCAAGGCTCTTAACGTAAAGAGAATATTAACATCAGCACAGTCGGCAAACTAAGAAGTCAAACCATTCCTTTCGGACAATGACCAGTATTTCCTTTAGGAAAATGAAACACTAGTTTCTGAGAAAGGCAGTTCTAAAAACAAAAAGTGTGTGACTATATTGTACATTGTGCAATACTTCAAAGTAAAATTTTTATGAAAAGCAAACAAAAAATCGCAAAATGAAAGCAGAATGTTGGAAGCATTGCTCCCTGCTTCCCCTGGACCAGGGGTAATGCTGCCTTTACCTGGTGCTTCCCAGATAAAAATGTCTGAATGTGAAAGACATTAAACTGTGTTCGCCAATCTGCTCCTAGAATCTGCAGAAGAGAATGGGGTTCAGTTTTTAAAGTCAATGTGGCTATGATACAACTCTGGCTGCAATGAAGTGAGGTGGGCTGTGGTCCTCATCACTTAGAAATGTTGGAGAGTGTACTTCCCAGCTAGAAGATCTTTCTTGAAGCAGATCATGACTCCTAGTGGGTCATTTTACCATTAAGAAGGGGAGTAGCATTAGCTGGATAGAGATCAGCTGCCTTTGGAACAAAGCAATCCTTCCAGCAAAAGAAAGGCTTTATGCTTCCATCTGACTGAAAGTTTTCCCCTCAAGAGGCCAAAGAAAGCTTTTAAGGTATAAACAATGGAGATGAGGCAAAGCTACTAAATGTTTTAAAGGCCTTAAAATCTCTCATCAAATAGAACAGTTTATAATAAAACTATTCTGGGTCACGAGAGAGAGAGCTCAAGAAGAGGAAACAAGACAAAGAGAATAAACAAACATGGTACAGATTTTGCACCTGCCCCATACAACCCAATCTCATCAACTTCTTGAACACCACAAAGTGACTCACAGAACTTTATTGTGTTATTTATTGATAAAAACATCAGCCAAAGTTTATTGATAAAAAATATCACCCAAATCATGCTCTTTACTGATAAAATGATGAAGCACAATTAGTTTGAGCAACGAGTTATCCTATGTGTAAGTGACGACCATGGTGGTCACGCTTTCACCACTTAGCCAGGATGGAGTGAAGCTGACATTATGTGAGGCAAATATGATCTTATTTCACAAGCAGAAGAGCTGAGCTTGTTTTGGTTCAATCTTTAATTCTGCTATTTCTGACAAACACAGCAGTGACCCATCTCCAATGGCGACCCCACAATGAGACTAGATGTGTCTTCTCCATCCCAACAGAGAGTTTATAGCCACTTGGGCAAAAGAGGGACATTTAGTTTTGCACCAGGCTACTGGAAATCACCACAAGGTCTCCCATGAAAGACTTACTTTTTAAATAAAATGATTTTAATAAAATGATTTTAATAATAATCTTTCATTATTCTCCTGCCAACTAATTGTCTCTCCTGTAAATAATGGGACCCTCCCCCAAAAAGCTTTCTGTAAAATTCTCAGGCGTTTCAGAAGCACTCCATATACCACCACCACGAGAAAAATTTCATCTAAGCAGTTGGCTTTAGTTCTGACTTGTGAATTCAATGTCACAAAATATTTTGCCTTCCAAGGAAAGGAAAAGATCACTTGGGGATTGATTAGCACTTTTATCTATTTCCAACAACAAACTAACATTAACATTTATTTCTAAAAACAAAATAATTTATAAAGAATGTAATCACTCAATGGAGCATTTGCTCATTAAGTTTATAAACAAGGGAAATTCAAGCTTTCAGATGCTTATAATTTGCTAATGTCCTTTTTGTGAACTTGAAGCATAAGAGGCTTTCAATGTGCAAGATATTCATTTGGGGGAAAATTTTGCAGCTAGCTTTTAACTCTTATTTCTGAGCATGCTGTATAGCCATGCTTCCTAAGTCTTTACAGAAATGTGTGTGTGTGTAAAATTTATCAGACCCACAAAATATATTACAACTGTTGATGGATAGAGGGAGATTAAAACCAATGTTCCAAAACTGAGTAAAAGTGTAAGATCTAAAAAATAACAGACATGGGTTCATTTAAAAAATCATAGCTTTAATAAGCAACAAGTATAAACTGGTAAACTCAAGAGTCATCTAAAACTTTTTTTTATCTTAATTTCTGATTTTAAAGATTAAAATAACTCATACACTCAAAAAGAATACATTAGCTTTCTGATCTTTATAAAGCCTTTTATTTACATAAAATTACATTAAGTGTAATATCAATATGGATATAGCAGGGTGTAGGGTGTATACGTTTCCTTTGAGAGCGCTTACCTGGCTCTGTGTGCATGTGTGGGTGCATGTTCATGTGTGCATGTATGCAACTTCCGGGATGCCACAACCCACAAAGCAGGTATTTCACTGAGAAAGAGTATCACCTCTGCTACATACAGTACAGCTCAAAGCTATCTCACTGTAAGGCACTGTTGACATCCTTTAAAATACACACTTGTTTCACAGATAACCTATTCTGTCATTAGCACTGTTCGGGACATATTTAGGGCTGCAACTGATTTAGTCACCTAGAAAGTTCTACCCGGACCAGAAAAGTCAGGAAAGGGTGTGATAAACAGAGAGAGAGCTCCTGAGAACACACATCCTCTACGCTTCATTTCACAGGCCTTGGCTAGCCCAGTAGAGAGGAGCTTCTCAGATTGAATTCCGGAAGGCAAATCCTTCATGCAAACCGTCTGCAAGTTGTTGCCTTCATGACTGTACTGAGTATCCTCTCATAACTCCACCACACGGTTTTTTAGGCTGAATTTAACACACCACATCCCCTGACATTACCACAAAACACCTCCCTGCACCTTGTATTCTGTCTGTTACATAGATCCTGCATACCAGGCAAAACCCAATCCCATCCAAGCCTTCCTTTCCTGTTTTCAGGCCTACTAAGGGCTAGCACATCCCGCCTTCTCCACCAAGTCCCTAGCATGATGAGCTTACTGAACACTGAAGGAGAGCTGTATGCAGATACACACTCACACGATCATATACAAACTTACAGCTGCTAGGCTACAGGCTTTAAAATATATTAGACATGGAACTCTTAAGTTTTACTGGTATGACATGTATAATGTTTAGATCATTGACAAAGCCTTACTAAAATTGTTCTCAGAAGACTTAACTTACAGTTTTCTAGAAAAATGGGTTCTCTTTCAATATTGAGTTCAGTGGTTTCTAGCAATTCAATTATGATCTATTTTCATTGCTAAAAGTACTATAAAATAAATTTAAAATAAAATGTAATCATTTTAATTCATTAATACATTTTGGGGCAAGAAAATTAAGAAGAGTAGTTTATTTTGAACCCTTAAGGAACTCAGGGAGGAAGAGAAAAGACACCAAAGAAAACACTGCTTTAAAAATGTCTCTCACCACCCCTCCCAGCACAGACCCTTCACGCCTTTCCTCTCTTGGGGATTTAGGAGCCAAGAAAAAAGGGGCTCTGTGGTCTTCCTGCCACTGTCTCCGAGACCTCAATGGATAGCCACAGACAGGGAAGGAAAACTCTCTAGGAGCCCAAGCTGCAAACCCTCAGCAACCCGAGAGGTACTACAGATCCATGCCCTCTTTCTCAGGTAAAGCTCCTATTCTCAGAGATGCTATGAAGGTACTTAAGAGTTTATAGCCCTATAAACAATTACAAGGCAATTAAAAACAATACCAAACCCTAATGATATTTGCAAATAACAGGTGAAGCACTAGAGAAGCTACACCCAGAGCTCCAGGAGACCATTAGAGAAGCTGGGGAGAGGGGCACCCTTCAAATGGGATGGATGGGGTGATGGAAGGGTCAGGGTGTGGTATGGGGTGGTGACCTCTAAGCAGACTGAACAGACTACCAAAGCCTAGGAAATGTGACAAATATGCCCTGCTCTAAATAGGTCTGAGGAGGGAGTGTCAGGAAACGAGTCTGTGTCAGGAGACATAAGCGAGATAATGGACAACTTTCCTGAGACACTGTAAGCCACTAATATCAGCAGAGATGTGAAAAGCAAGAGTTTTGCGTTACTGACATCCTTCTTGGGAACAGAAGAGACTAGACTGGAGGCAAGAGGGTTGGTGTGGAGGTTGACAGCAGAAGTCCAGTAACCAAGTGAGAGATGGTGAGGGTTTCAATGAAGATACCGTACTAAATATGCAAAGGATACAACAGATTAGATGGAGGTGTTTGGGTAAGGAATAAAATGAATCTAGGCAAACACTGAGGTAACTGACATGAACAGCAACCGGGTAAATGATAAAACCATCACCCCAGAGAGTCATCTCCGAGATGTCAGAGGGGATAAATGGCAGACAAAATGACAGCCAGGGCTGAAGCAAAGGACAGACATGTGGTTCAGAGACCAGAAATGAGCTATCAAACATGCAGGTAAAGAAAGGTTAAAAACCTTTACCCTTACCTCTACTCCTCCCCCTACCCCTATCCCTCTCCCTATCTCTATTCAGGAAGGTATGCAATGAGACAGTCCATGGCCTTCTTGAATCACGGACACCTGAAACTTAGAAAAAAGTCATGAGCCTAACTCCTGAAAACTGCCCAATTAGCATCTATCGGCAAAGCATGGTATTTCAGAGGAGTTATAGGTCCTTTAAAACTCAGCTATGAACTGAGAGGTTATAAACTCTTCAAATAAAGTAAAAAGAGGTTTGGAAGAGAGTGCAGAAATCAGGTACAGCAGAAGACCATGGAAGCACGGTCAAGCACCAGAGTCTAGACGGTAACCACAGGCTGCTCCTAGATATGCATGGGACATCAGGGGCGGGATGAATAGATGTGGTATGTTTCAAAGGACAGTTTTCTCTACTTGTTCCTCTACTTGATTTTTTTTTTACAATTACTTGTGGAAAATTTCAAATATATAATATTGGCCTTTTATAGCTAACTTCAATAACTATCAACTCATAATTTCATCTGTATTAAAGTATCAGTATCTATCTTTAAAAGGACCCCTAAAGATATAATCACACCAACATTATTACAACTTAAAAATTAACAGTAAGTACTTCAAATCATCAAAACTCCAATTTAGTAGCTAGGTGCTGTTGTGCACATCTGTCATCCCACAACTCTGAGAGGTAGAGGCAGGAGAATTACAAGTTTGAGCCCAGCCTGGGCAATTTAGTAGCTTAGCAAGACCCTGTCCCACAATAAGAGAATAAAAGAGAAGTCGGCATGTAGCAAGGTGTGAGGGCCCCAAGTTCAATCCCCAGTTCAGGGAAAAACAACAAAAACAACTGGTTTTCAACTTCTCCCAATTGCCTCATATTTTTTCCCTCATTTTCAAATTGTTTAAGATCTAAATGAGGTCTACTCACTGTAACGGCTGGGCAGTCCCTTTAGTTTCTTTTAGGCTACACGATTCCCCTGTAAGTCTGTCTCTCTTTTCACTTTGGTCACTTGGCCCTGTAAAGTTTAGATTCTGCTGCTTACATGCTTTAACTATTGTTTAATGTGTTCATTTGATTCCTATTTATCCTGTAGACTGACACTTGGTTATAGAGATTTGATCAGATTCAAGTTCAATATTTTTGCAAGTATAATTTATAGGGAGTGCTAGGTTTCATTAGGAGGCACAAAAATAGGATTTTAAAAAAATGGGGTGAAAATTCATACTCATCTGCTATGGAGAAAAGCCAGTAAGAAAGGTGAGACTGAAGAACAAGAAAAGCATGGCGATAAAGGACAGCATGGTAAGGAGCGAAACCTAAGTACAAAAGCAGCCGTGTACTCCTCTTACACAGCACTGTGTGTGCTCTGAGCCCATTTCAAGCAGTGCAGAGCATCTCTCCATGGCATTTCAGTAATAACTGCTACCATCATAGTGATCCTTAGGCATCAAGAAGAAGCCTACCTTTTTTATTCTGTGTTTATCTGATCAAAAGTTTTGAGCATTTTCTGAATTTTTAAAAAGTTTTATGAAAACTGTCAAAATTGGAAACTTCTGCACTCAGTTAATCTCCCAGGAAAACTCACACTATGTCATTTACATGGGTGGTTATTTCTATCTTATAAACAATAGTCTATATAATCACATCTTTGTACCCTGCAAGAAAAATATTTAGCAAATAACCTATCATTGATGTAATTATTATAATAAAACAGCAATAGAGATTCAAGATTATGTATACAGTTGTAATCCATTTTCAGCATTATCCCCACATGACATTCCCCTCACCACTAGGAACTAAAGCTTTCATTCTGACAAAATGGAACTGTAAGAAACACAAAGCTCCACTTAGTAGTGCTGTCCTAAGGGACACAATCATGCCATCGGCTGGTCAGAAAGCCTGTCCCTGATTTTTCTCCTGTCCCTGCCTCAAAAGAACAAATTTTATTTTAACACTCACAGCAAACATATTCCAATGCATTAAGTTTTCCCATGAAATATAATTACCCCATCACTAGATACAAACTCCAGGTCTAAAAAGAAAGCATAGTTTAAGATCAGAGTGCAGTGGCATTAGGTAAAGTGGGCCCAGATAAACAGATTTTTTACTATAAAAGTTTACATGTTAAAAACTTCTCATCTGAAAATAAGCCTATTTTAATGGATTTATAAGCACATCTGTGAGGTGATTTTATGAGGATAAATAGACAAGTCAAAAGTCAGAGGGTGATGCCAGCACAGAGATAGTGACTAGAGAGATAAGTCCAGTCTCTGACAAATGATTAGAAGTCATTATGAAGCGCAAAAAATAAAGGCAATGTGCTAAGTTTTTAATTCTATCAAGGCTCACCTCAAACATTACTTCTGCTAGAAGATCTTTCCACAGCCCTACTCCCATTTTGCATGTCTACTCAGGCACACATCAAGCTCCACACGTCCACTGAGCAAAAGCTATATTCATCCCAGGTGCGTATACGCTGAGCATCCAACAGGTGAGTGTGGAATCTTTTTTGCTTGGGAGCATCCTCTTATCTTTCCAGCCAGAGAACTATGTTTGCCTTTTTACTGAGCTCAGCCCCTATTCTGTGGTTGGCATGTATTCCTTGAATACTCAAAGATTTTCTTCGTTGTCCTCCCAACAACTTGGTGAGGTGCACAAAAAAATATACATTTTATAATACTCAAATAAAGACTTCATTTTCCTCTGAATAATCTGGTGAGGTGCACAGGAAGATATGTTCCATGCATTCACTTTTACATAAAGAAAGTTCAAATGTAATGTTGCTTCCTCAAAGTCTCACAGCTAGTAAGTAGATACCTTGGAACTCGGTCCATTTTCAGAGGTGGGTGAGGGGAACAATGGATTGGGGTGGTCACTATAAGAACCCTGCAGATAAAAGGTAGAGATGAAAACTTTCTTTATTGAGACTTTGCTGGTGAGGCACTGGGATCCCTTTACAGACTGCCTTCACTGGGAGGCAGAGCCTACCATGAGATCCAGGCTAAACAAATTCATCTGAAAGGTATTTTAGGATTCTGTACTCCTCTTGGAAACAAGAATTTTTTAATTGAAAGAATTTTCAATTACTAACTCACTTGAAACATTTGTGATTTATGTCTAGTCACCATGGAAAATGTCCATGTACAGTTCCAACTGTGGGACAGGGACAGGAGGCTCCAAATGTGCTAGAATCCATGGCACTTTGGCCTTTGCTTAGATTACTACGCCCAATACCACGTTTCAGGAACTCTGCCAGTGGGAACCTACCTTGCTTGCCATCCCCTCTGCAGCTCTGCAAAGCACAGCTGAGTAAAGGGAAGTGGTGGAATAACAAAGAAGCCCTAGACTCCAGCACGGGCGGCTGCCCCAGAGAAGCATGGGACCGACAGCTTTGGAAAGAAGGGGTGTAGGCCTCAGAGGGATAAATCAGCAGTGCAATTTCTGAGGACAATACCTGGGAGTACAGAGCTCTCCTAATGCTTTTTTAGTAACACCAAGTGCACGAACAGTATCTCTTATAGGTACCATGTTTTACAAAGGAACTTTTGCCTTGAGGCCTTTAGAAGCCCATCACAGGTATATGTTCGTAAGAACTGGTACAGGAAATGACACTTTTTTTTCTGAGAAGGGAGGAGCACTAACATGGTGTTTATAGACTTATTAGCCAGTGGAATATAAAATCTTGCTCCCAGTGGTGAACAAAATTTTGAATTTTAAAGTCAGATAACTACATACATCAGAACAGCTATTGCACTCCCCAGTTCTATAACAGTGAAAGGCAAGTTAGGTAAGAGCTTACATTACACATAATAATCTCACTGAGAGCTTTCCAGTTAGGGCACACAGAATAGTCCATTTGAATAAAATAAACTTGCACAAAAGAGTAGAAGTGCTAAGTAAATGATTAAGGGATTTTGTACCTAAACCTCAAAGGAGAACCTGTAAGCAGGGGAGCACCCTTCAGGAATTGCACAGTAAAATTATTTAGCTGCTTTGTTCAGCTGTTCTTTATACTCAAACCCAAGCTTATTACTACTGCTATTATTGATTTCAAAGTACAGTGCTTCATACAAAGTTGAACAGGGAGAATGAAGCTGTGATAAAATAATTAAAATTTCACACAATGTTAAATTATTTAAAATGCTGATGGTCTCAGTATTAAATTTTGAATCATTGGCAACAACCACATATTGAGCCATCCAATTCACATGTTAATGTAAACTGATACACTGTGTCATATATTCTCCAGATTTAGAACTTTTGTTTAGACACACAATTATATTTGTTCAGCACAAAAGGTAGCCAGGAAGATGGAGATAAAGATCAACTATAGAAGAATAAGAACTTTAATTTTAAAAATCAAGATGGAGATAAAGATCAACTATAAAAGAATAAGAACTCTATTCTTAACCATGAAGCCAGCTGAACTCTTCACTCTAAAACTAATCAAAATCACAACCCATACAGCAAAAATAACTTTCTTAATTATTGAGATCATAGGAATAGAGCCAAACTAGTAAATGCCACAGGGAAACTAATGTTCAGTTGAAGTAACACTTTCCAGTAGTTCTAAGTCCCTAAAGCTCCTCTGTCCCAAGTTGTCAACATAAAGGATAGGGCTACCACCATTTAAGAAGGTCAATTAGTGTTAAACACTTTCAGATGTCACATTTCACATAATCTTTATTATAATCCTTTTTTAAACGTTATCTCCATTATGCAAATGAGGAAGTGAAAGCTGAAAGAACAACAGCGACTTAACCAAGGTTATATTTCCAGCAGACCCAGAATGTGGATGGCAGCTGTCTGGCCTTAAAGATCTTTCCCTACTCATATTCTATAATTATGATGATTGTTATTAACAACAATCATCCCATTGAATTTTTATCATATGTAAAGTTCTAAGTAGTTCACATACATCTTCCCATTTAATTTAACCACTGCCATATGTATTCTGACGCTGAAAAAGTAGTTTGAAAAGTCATTCAAGAGTAAGGAAAAGATCAGGATTTGAATCAAGTTCCATGTGATCTGAGAATTCATGGTGCACTTCACTCCTGAGCAGTTCCATTTATTGGAGTCCAAGAGTCAGGCTGTGATATTCATTTACCAGTGAACAGCAAGCCCTATAAAACATTAATACCTGGTGGACATGCACTACTATAAAATGAGACTGTGTATTTCTTTTATTGCCCAATTTTTGAAATATTCTTAGATAGATAAAATTTTTCAAGATTATCTTGGGTTTCTACCAGCTTTAAATACATGAATAAATTTTCAATTAAGCTTATACATTAGCTATACAGTATTTGCAGGCAGTATAAACACAGAGATGAAAATTACCAGTTTGGCCTATTCATAACTAAAATGGGAATGATAGAATCTATTTCATGGGAGTATTCTTAGGTTTAACTGATGGCATGTATGTGCTTAGCTAAGCCGCACAAAATAATCACTCAATATAATACTAATCCCACAGCACTGCTATTACTCTTGTATCTTGGAATAGGATATAAGATCAAAAATGTTCTTTCAGGTTGAATAATAATTTTAAAAAACTACAAAACCAACGAATGAATCTAAATCCCATTATGTAACACAACAGTCTATAAAGCTAGAATCAAGCATCTGATTTACGGGCAGATCTAATATCTGATTTCTAGACAAAGTAGATGTTTCTTTTTGTCTTTTGTTTTTAAAAGAAACATAAAAATATTTAAAGTATTTCTCAGTAAAGGAGAGCTTTAAGAAAAGAGCTCGGGGAATTAATTAATGGTGAAAGAGGTAAAAAATACAGCACAGTTAAGCAAAGGATGGGGAAGCATGGTAACTTACTAAAAATAATTTAATTACAAAAAATAAGAGGAAGTTGTGTTGAGTTGAAAATGCCTACTTATTCTGAGTATGGAAATTTCCACTCATTAAGAGGAAGCTTTCTCTTATCAAAAGGCTGGGACTTTTAAGAAAGCACTTCTCTGATATCTTTCCAAAGGGAGTAAATAGAATTTCAGTTTATGCAGAAGACTGAGTGAAACAGAAAACATCAGATAGAGCTTGTAATTCCAGCACTCTTGGGAGGCTGAGGATAGAGGATCACAAGTCCAAGTTCTACCTGAGCTACATAGCTACATAGCAATTTAGTGAGACCATATCAAACTAAAAAAAAGGGGGGGGGTAACTAACTTCAAAGGCCCTGAGTTCAATCCCCACTACTGAGAAAAAAAATAGATAGGAGTCTCTCAATTCAAAATACAGGGACTCCCGCTCCCCCACCTGTCTTGGTTACTTTTTTCTCGTTGCTGAGACAAAATACCCAACACCCAAAATGAAGAAAGGAAAGGTTTATTTAGTTTACAGTTTGTGGAGGTTTCAGTCCATACTTGGCTGGCTCAGAGGCAGAGTGGCACATGGCAGAGGGCAAACGTTCATGGCAGCAGAGCACAGCAAAAAACGAGCAAAAAGGGAGGAAGAGCTGCAAGCAGCCTCCTTCTCTCCTCTACCTTGTAAACAGCCTGCCCCAACCCAGGGGCGCGTAGCTCTCACACAGTCTCCATGCCCTCCTCTTCCACAGGCTAAGGATGTACACAAAGCAAGCACCCTGGCTTCCTGCTGAATCACATAGTTAACCTTTTAAACTTCCCAAATTAACACAATAAACAACATCCCAGAAGGGTAAGGGCATGTCCTTTTTACCCCAAGATCTGCAACTGCTGAGTTACTCAGCAGACCTCCAGACTCCCCAAGTTGACACAATGTATCAACCATAACACCACCACACACACACTTTTCATGGCATCAACATTCAAAAGAACAAACCCTTTCTAGGACTTAGTTTTCTTGGAGAAACTAGAATATGGCTGGCCTCTCACAAGGTCTCTTTTATTGAAAATGGTGAATTGGGTTTCCTAATAATTTTTTTAACGTAAATGCTGAATGTATAACCTAAAAGGTATTTTCAAGTAACATGTACACCTCACAATGTTACAAAACACACTCCTCTGTATACATGTGTGTGCATGCACACATACACACACACATATTTTCATATTGCGGCCTTTAAAGTACCAGCAACATTTTTCTAAACTTTTCTTACCTTGCTATACTGGAATATGCTTGTTTAACTTCTTAGTAAACCCTGAAAGAAGCTTATAGAATCTTTGAATTTTCTCACAGCAAATATTTAGACAGATTTCTCTAATTTAAAAAAAAAAAGGAAATCAACATATTTTCTCTTGCTACTCATCTCAAAGCAAGTCTCATCAAGCTAAATTGTACCAAAGCAGTCAATACCTTTCGGGAGAAATCAGAAATCACTTCCCACAACCCTCTCTTAGTAATCATTTTTAAATCCATCTCAGTGGCTCTTCACTTTCATGAGACGGACACAGAGGGGGAAGCAGAATCAAGAAACATGTCTACAATTACTTCTTGGGGTTTGTTTCTTTGGAGAGAGCTTTTGGGTACCATAATTCTCACTGCATTTTAATTTTTTCTAAATTAACAAGCACAAAACTTTTAAGAAACATTTATGCCCTTTTCATAGCATCTTTGTTTTAACTACCTTTGTAACTCTGACACATAAGATCATGCTCAATTATTTACGTTAAGTGATTGATCTTGAGTACTTTACACACTGTTGGATTGATTTCAAGTATTTTACAAATCTAGGCATTCATTGTTAGCTAATATCTATTTTAACTAAATTGCAAAATCATTTTTAAGAGATGAAATCCTTGACTTCTTCAGTGTGTGACACATGAAGTGTAGGCAAAAAGGCCTCTCTATAGGAAACTCAATGAAGTCATACAAAGCAAGGTCCTGGGGTAGGTTTCAGACTCTATCATGGACAAGACATAAATACTATCATCCTCACCATACAATGAGGAAACCATGGCATCAGGAGATGAAGTAAACTCAGATGCAACAGCTCACCAGTGGCTGAGCCAGGAATCAAACCACAGCTGAAGTAAACAAATGACAGGGGCAGAAAAAGGACAGGTTTTTAACGACATACCTTGAGTACAACACAACGATATACTTTCAGTTATCAATGAAGCTAAGAAAGAAATCTCTGCACTTATTTCCCACTGAAGAAATCTTTATTGCATTTAAGGCAACCACATCTGTGGGCACTCTACCTGCTCAAGATTTTCTGGGGGACTAAGGTACTAAAGAAGAAGTTTTTTTTGTTTTGTTTTGTTTTTATACGATGGAGTACTACTCCACCATAAAGAAGAATAAGCTTGAGACCTTTCTAACTAAATGAATGCACCTTCAGACCACACTCCTAAGTGAAATAAATCAGACACACGTTTAAATACTGCATCGTTCCTCTGGTGTGAGAAACCGAAAGTATAAATAAGGACCAAAATAGATAATAGCAATTGGGAAATGGGAAGAAAATGTTCAAATGAGAAGGTGGACAAGGGAGGGGGCTGAGGAAAGGACTGAAGGGACAAGAAACAAGAGAATAGAAGGGAAAATGAAAACAAGGCTTTTGTAAATAAGGAGGGAAGGAAGGGCTGGGAATGGGGAAAAAAGAAGCAAGATATACCATGTCCAGGTACAAATTCCCTGTGATGAATGTTATCATTATGTATATCTAAAATGTATCAAAAAAAGATTTAAAAAAAGAAATGGGACCTAAGGGAAGGTTTTAGGACACTGGAGGGAAGCCCTTAAAGGGGGCTAGAAGACCCCAGATGCATCCTCTTCCTGTCTCTCTGTTACACCCAGGCATGAGGTAAACAGGCCTCTTCTGCCACATGCACCTGCTGTGAAGTATTGCCTCACCATAGGCCCAAAACAATGAGGCCAATGAATGATGGGTTGAAATATATGAGATGAGACAAAATAAATATTTTCCCCTTAAGTTGATTATTTGGGGTATTTGGGAGAATTACAGAAAGCTGACTAACACAAAGGTAGTCAACAATGTCAAATGCAGCTCTTAACCTCAAGGGGCACACAGTCTAGTGAAGAGATGTGGCTCGTCTACAAAGCTTCTCAATTTGAGGGCCACGAATGGACTGTGGGTGTGCTGATATACTATCCCCTCTGCCCTGTGCCACCCACCCTCTGTCCCAGCACCTGCTCCGTGTATGGCCTTGAGCAGCCTTACCTGTGGACTCAATATGCCTTGCTGAGATTATTGTCTTCTATGTGTGCTGCGAAGTAAGAAAATGTCAGAAATGTTGCACCACGGATCTGGAGAGTTTATACGAGAAGGGCCAGGCTGCCCTTTGAGCGCTAGGCCATGGAGACAAAGCCCTGCCACAGAGGGAGGAACCAAGGGATCTGGCACGGAACTAGACAAGCTTGGAGACCACTGGTGAGGAAACAAAACTGTAGAATGAAATCTTTTTCTCTGTATAGCACGTGCTCAAGTGCCAGGGCAACCTGGTGTTTGGAAATGAAATGTTGTATAACACACTGAAAAGGAGAAAGAGAAGCTGATTTCCAAGAGCACCTAAGAACGTAAACTCTTTAGCTTTCCTCTTTTCCACGGGGAAAGGTCCATAAAATGATGTTATGGCTGCAGATTGCATGTCAGTTCCTCCAAGCCCCACCCAGCAAGCACACACACCATCCACACCTCCTCTGTGCATTCTCCTTACCCACCTTTACCCCTCAGCTGCTCACTATCTTTACACTCAGGGTGTGCCACCAGGGAAAAGGGTGCTCAGGTAAATGAGGAACCAAACCCATAGTGGAAAACAAGAAGCAAGAGAAGGCCTGGGAAGAACTTCTCGTTAGAAAAAGACTTTTTTATTTACTGCTGTGTGTGTTACTGAAACAAGACCCTTTATTTTGAACTTCAGGTCAGTTTCCTATGTTAGGTAGGAGTAAGCTTGATCCAAATACCAAAGCCCATTTTATACTTATAGGATAACTTTGTTTCCTGAAATGAATAGCTGTTGAAATACATGTGAGTGAGTATGTGTGAAAGAGAGCGAGAGACAGACAGGCAGGCAGACAGACACAGAAACAGAAACTAAAATTCTGTCCATGGTGAGATTCAAATATTTTAACTTTCTGAACAGCAACAACAACAAATTCAAGAGAATGTCATCACCTAACCCAAATAGGCCCTTCTTTCATCTACTTCCTCTTCTCCACAGCGGACACAAAAGGCTCCAAGTTGGCAAAGGTGACGCATGGCTGGCTTTTTCCTACCCATCAGGCTCAAAGGTTGTGATCCCAGAGAGACCTTCGGAAGTACCTCCCACATAACCTGGCTACTCAATCTCACTGCCTCAGTTTATTTACTTTATTAGTATCTTTAATTGAACATGTGCAATTATTTCTTTACTCCGTTATGGCTGTGAGCACCTCTTAGAACGGATGTTCTATGTGATCAGAGACCTTCTACTTTGTTTGAAACTGTACTTGTAGCATAGAGAACAATGCCTGCCACTCTTAAATGTTCAGTAGATGTTTATACAGTGGATGAATATGGATCAGCTACAGTGGCAAGAAAATGAAAGTCCCGGGAAGAGTAAAGGAGAGCTTGCACTAGTTCCTTTTCCACTGCTAGGACAGCACACCTGACATACACAATTTAAAGGAGGAAAGCGTTATGTGGGCTCAGGGTTTCAGAGGTTTTAGGCCATGCTTGGCTGGCTAGACAGCAGAAACATCATGGTGGAAGGGATGGTGAAAGAAAGCTGCTTACCTGGGACAGCCAGGGAAAAGAGAAAGGAAGAAAACCAGAGAAAGGAAGGGGACAAGAATATACCTTTCCTGGTCACACTCCCAACCAGGCCCCACCTAACAGCACATTCAGCTAAGAACTCATCCATGGATTAACTTATTGATGAGGTTAGCTGCTTCATGATCTAATCACCTCCCAAAAACTCTACTTCTGAACACGAGCCTTTAGGGGGACATTGTGATCCAAACTACAACAGGAACAAAAAGTTACTACCTTTTATATGTCCTAACAACTAGTTGACACATTGGGGAGTGAAGCAGTATGATATGGATCAGATTAAGTTTCGATCTTCAGGGAAGCAGGTTCCTAACTCATGGACTCTCAGAGGTTAAAAAGACCTGGCCTCCAAAATTATTGCCTCTCAAATGAGAGAAGTACTAATTTTTCTTCATCCTGAACATTTCCTATGGCCTCTTGACTTTGACACACATTCTTCTATATGCCCTCTGAATACACACTTTGCCATTCTCCATGTGGACCACTCCTCAATCTTTAAGTCTCAGACTTTCACCCTTACTATTTTGCCTGCTATTGTAACTTCATAAAGAAAACAGGTGCCATATAATGAGAGTTTATTGGATTTCCTAACAATAATACCACCAACTTAGCTGCATCTACCCAATGCACCCACCTTTCAACTCATGGTGCACACCGTTTCGTTTTGCTGAGACCAACCTCCCAACCTTGTTGTTATTACTTGTGTCTCGCTGTCTCCCTAAAGCCTCATGCAGTCATAGGTGGAGTGTTTTCAGAGGGGGCAGAATTAAGAATGTGTGAACGACTCATGTGCAATGCTAGGATTAAGGAAGCTAGGATTAAGGGTGGATGATTACTAAATCATTCCACTGATTGGTTCGGCACCACCCTAATCCTGGTGGCCTGGATACAATATAAGGAACAGAAAGAGAACTGCCTTTTCCTTTCCTCGATTGCTTTTGCCGTCTTTTACTTGCCATGAACTTGTTTTCTTCTGTGTTGCCCTTCTGCCAAGCCACCTTGCCTGTGAACTAGGCAATGATGGACTGAAACCTCTATAAACTGTGAGCCAAACCTTTCCTCCTTTAACTTTGGGTGTCAGGTATTTTGTCTCAGCAACAAGAGAAAACTAAGACACTTGCCTACCAATGACTTCTCTTCTGCAATTTTCCTTTCTTCTCCACCATCAACACCACTTTCTTTTAAATCATTCTTATTCTCAAATCCGTTCTTGTTTCTGATCCTGTTTGGTTTTGGTCCCACCATGCTGCTAACTTGACTATCTTTGTCATTCTTACCACTCAGCAACGACAACAGAGTCGTCTTTGCTGCATTACCCTACTTCCGTACAGCATTTGTTACAACGAATCATTCCTCCTTCTGTTTGATTCTGGGGAACATTTTTCAGATTTTAGATGTTTTTCTTCCCAATGAAAAGAAAAACTGGACTTCTTTTTAAAAAACTTTCTTAGCTGAGCTATGATGAGACTACATTTTTCTGGTTTTCCTCTTTCTCTAATTGGTTGTTCCTTCAGGCTCTTTTGCTAATTCTTTTCTTCTACCTGACCTCCTCTGCTTTAAATCATTATCTATGTTTGAATGACTCTGAAATGTACACCTCCATCTTGGACCACTTTCTTAGGCCATGGCACTGGAATATCTAAACTCGATCAACATTCCCCTATCCCAAACTTAATGTGGCCAAGCCATGGAAGGCATGTGTTTTCCTTCTAAATCACCTTACGTCTTCCTCATCTCAGTCAAGGCATCTAATGACACAAGTCCAAATCCAAAGACTTATTCTTGACCTTCCTCACATATGTCAAAAGGAATGCCTATGCGTTACTTACAATTATAAACTGAGTCTGACCAATTCCTACCTCCTTCCAACCTGGTCCAAGCAGAAATCTTAACTTTCATGGACTCAATGACATAGCCCCTTAAATTCAATATACCATCTTTCACACAGTGGAGAGTGATCATGCTGAAGCTTACGTCAGATCATGACACTCCCTGCCTTAAACACGCCCATGATTTTCCAGTACAGTTAGAATAAAATCCATCATCTCTCAACAAACTCCCACAAGGCCTTGCCTCCCTCTCTGCTTTTCAGTCCTCCAATATCTTCCTTGCTGACTTCTTTCTAGATGTGACAGTAGCCCTGTTCCGCAGCCACACCCAGCACGCTCCCGGGAGCACGTAACATGCACTTGTTCAGTCCAGCTCTTCTGCCAGCTCTTCTCATGTATGCTTTGCCATTCATCACACTCCCATCATCGTATCCCCTACCCAGTACTGTCCTTTCAGTGCATGCGGTTTCACAGCCTGCCTTAAACAAGCCCTGCGTTATCTTTTTGGCATTTTCAGTTGCCTAAAATGATCTCATTTGCTTACGTGTTTATAGCCCTGCCTCTCCTAAATAAACCTAAGTTTCTGAAGGGTAGACTCTGTGTCTTGCCCAGTGCTATTATCCCCAGTGTCTAGAACAGTGCATATAACTGGTAGTTAATAAACAATTACTGATTGACTGATTTACAGCCTCAATTTTTGCATCTGAGGGTGAAGACAACAGAACCTATCTGCTCACGTATAAATGTCAGGAACAGATAATACACAAAAAGCACCTGACACAACACAGACCCTTAGGAGTGCTCAATAGATGCCTGCTATTATTAACCACATGGATGCTTTTACCCCAACCTTTATTCAAGACCCATGAAAGGCCAACTATACCCCAGTACTGGTGGTTTCGCAAAAGTAAATAAGAAAACAGTCCCTGCTACAAGGCACTTACAATCTAGTGAAGGACAGATACAGAAACAGGAAAATAATTACAATGACAAAGGAGGATGAGCAATCCTGGTAAAGAGTAAATGTTGGTTGGATCTAAAGTGTCCCCCCACAAAAGTCTCATATGTTTGGAAAGTGACTGCATCACAGGGGTGCCACCCTCATAATTAAATGTGCTTTTAGGTGGTAAGGCCTGGTCAGAAGATGCAAGTCACTGGGGATGAGACCAGGCAGGATTTACCTGTCTCCTTGGCTCCTCCCTCCTCTCTTTCTCTATTTCCTGGCCACTATACTGTGATCAGTTCTCCTCTCTGCCATGCTGTTTCTACCCTGGAACCAGCCAACAGTGAAACTGAGCCAAAATAAAGCTCTCCTCCTTTGAGTTGTGGGTGTCAGGGATGAGAAAATGACAAGACAGTAAGGGGCTACAGAGCCCCGACCGTGGAGCACTCTCTCTGCACGGCCTGGTACGCACACTGGGCAGGGAAGGCCTCTCAGGGAAAATTTTAGAGGAGGTGTTGCTGTACAAGTCCTAAGAAACAATATGAATTTTTCAAATATGGGAGATGTTCTCATGTATGAAACAGGCAAGCACTGGTCTGCAGGGAAGATGAAGGTCAAGAGACAAGAACTACTCAGACCCATCTGGGAGCTGTTAGCCACATACAGCTGGTGAGTGCAGAAGGGACTAGTGTTAGATGTTGAAGTACCAATATTATGGATATGCTATATTGAATGAAATTTGTGTTAAAGTTAATTTCAACTGTTTTCACATTTTATAAGGTGACAATTAAAATTTATACTATGAGTCTTGCTTTATATTCTAATTGGATGCTAAGAGTCTGGAAAGAGAGATTTGTCATGAAAGGCTTTGTATACTATACTAGGAAACTGACTTTATTCCACAGTCCTTCATTCTACAGGTAATAAGAAGGCTGGGATATAGCTCAGTGGCATAAGCGCCTTCCTGGCAAGTGCAAGGTCCTGAGTTTGATTCCTAGTACCCTCCTTCCCCCCCAAAAAACTACAGGTGATTAAGAGCCGCTGGAAGCACCTTTATGGACAACTAACATGTCCTGAGCTGTACTTACAGAGACAGGCATGCAGGTGATGCCACACAGGCTCTACATAGTTCACACTCACCCTCTGGAAAGAGAGGCTTGGGGAAGAAAGCTTCTGCACACCCACTCTTCTCTCTGCCAGCCTAGTAGAAAGCCCCAATCCAGTTCTGGGCAGCCTGACCAGAGAAGGAAGAGTTCTCCACAGTTATGATTCTGGACCAGACCAGGAAGACTCAGGCCATGAAAGACCATCACGCACACATGTGCACTCAACTTGACTCCAGAGTAAGGGGTGTCTAGCTTGCTATTCCCCTGGGCACCAAGAAACCATCTGCCCAAGGATGTGCGGGGTGAGGGTAATTCTAGGCCTTAAGAAGACTGCCCTTCCTATACCTGGGGACTTGGAAAAGATGGAGTAGTTTTAGTCTTTTGACTAGCACTACTGGGCCAGGGATATAGCTCAGCAGCACAAGCGCCTGCCTGGCAAGCACAAGGCCCAGAGTTAATTCCTGGGGGAAAAAAAAAAAAAACCCACAAAAACAAAAACCAGACTAGAGCTACTGCAGCTCCTCTGCAGGTTTTATTCCCTACTTTCCCTTCTAATCCTAGGAACACTGCTTGGCTGTTTCACGCTTGTAAACACACTTGAGGGAACAAAAGCATATACTTCTTAGGTCTGGCTTGGGTACCACTGATCTTGAATTTTAGTATCAAAAATCTCATGAATGAGCTAGGTATGGTGGTGCATGCCTGCAGTCGCAGCACTCTGTGAGGCTGAGGCAAGAGGATCACAAGTTTAGTCCCAAACTGGGGACAACTTAGTGAGATCCTGTCTCTAAATAAAATATTTTTTCAATGGTTAGAGATAGTTCAGTGCAAAGACCCTGGGTTCATTTCCCAATGTCTCCCCAAAATGATTCTGTAACTCGGTCTCAAATATAATGACGAAAATCATCAAATTCACACATCATATTCTTGTTCCCCTTCACTAACAAGAGCAAAAGTAATGCAGAATACCTAATTATCTTAAGAATTTTTGCAAACCTCTCATGTTCTCTATTTAGGACTTCAGCAAATATCTTAACTCATCAAAAACCTATAAATTTTGCAAAGACATAGGGCTGTATTTTTCCTTTCTCACAGAGGCACCAGATTTTAAAAGAAGAAATGATGAATAGGTATAGTTATAAATATTTCAAAGTTAATGAGAACGAAAGATGAACTGTACAAGAGTCTGGTGTTTGGAGGATAGATGTTGGGCTATGCTTGACTTAACAGGTCCTGACCCATATAAATTCCAGAGCTGTTTTATCCGATTAAAAAAAACAAAGAAAGCTCTTATAAATTATTATAAATTTAAATTTCACCAAATATTGTTTAAGTTTTTAGAAATGCCTAGTTTTCAAAAATATAAGTGATTGCTGATTAAGCTGTAATTTATATTTATAGGTGTTTTAAGGACTTTAATAGAAAGCCATTAACAGTGAAGGTAGGGAAGAAACATTAATCAAAGTCCTACAAATAGTAAGACATGTCATGTTTGAAATAGCAACTCCTTGTATCTTAAGAGGAATTCAGAGTGAGGAATTCACGCTCATTCAGATTGGCTGGAAAGTACCTTACCATTTGATAAACACTTGTGCACTATTATTTATGTATCTGTATTGATATGGTCTCAAGGTCATGGATTATAGGTGAATGCTGCCTAACCCTGTCAAATTTAGCAAAAAGGGAGGGAGGTCCTCCAGTTAAATTTAAGTTTCAGATAAACTTATGGTAACTGTTTTGAAATAAGTATATTCCATACTAATACTAAATTTTTTAAAAAAGTTTAAAGTAAATAAATAAAAAATTATTTGTAGTTCTGTGTGCTATAGTTTACCCAGCAAATCTAATGCTGTCTGGTAGTTATATGAAGGTGTTAGAACATTCCAAGTGAACACCAGATACAGAACAGATCTCCGTAAGTACCTTGAGTTGCCCTCACACCAAAATCCAGTAATTCTTTTATGCCAGATAGTGCCAAGTATGACTAGGCAGACACCTCTGTACAGTACCCACCATGTCCATGGAAGCACACTCCAAAACTGTCTGCTTGCTTCCTAAATTAATTTAGAATCATACAATCACGAAATTTTAGAACTGGAGACTTGCATAGATTCCTCTTCTTTTTAAGGAAAAAAATTAACCCATTTACAAGTGCAAAGTACTTCCCTATGATCAGCTCCCAGGATGGGGGTAAAAAGAAGGATGAGGAACAGCACGTTGAACTTCGGCAGGGCCAGGAACCCATGCCTGTGTGGTCCCAGATTCTCTTTATTTTTTCAATGTTAGCAACTTGCTAAAGGCTTGCTTTAAGAGTGGTAATGTAAGTGATGATGATATAAAGAAATGGGCTGTGAGCTTCTGAAGGACCCAATCAGTGCCAGTTCATCCACGCAACCCAAGTACTTGGCATTCAGTGGGCACTCAGTGGAGGTTGGTGAATGACCCAGTGTGCATGTGTTCAGTCACAGACCAAATGTGTTTGAGGGTCCAGATGGAGGGTAAGCCCAAAGACATTGTGACCACAGCCCCTTCCCTCAGTCCAGGATCCTAACCAGGTCTTCTGTTTTTTGTAATTCTAGTAATTATGCGGCAAAGCCATCACTCACTAAATTTGGATCCACAGGAAAACGATTAGATCTCTGCCTGAGTTCAGCTCAGATCCAGCTTCTGCCTTCTCAGAGTTCATTTTACCTATCAGTGCACAGACCAGTGGGCCTCAGGCTTTTCCTAGACCTATAGAAATATCTTTGATCCCAGGAAAAAAAACAATGAGCTCCAGACAAAAAAAGGAAACCAGAACTACTAAAATGACTAAGTGCTTGCTTAAATGTTGGTAGATTACTATTTTAAGTCAATGGTCATCATGATCATCAACTCAATGCTCATCCTGTTAAGTGTGGGTATTTTATTAATTCCAATACATGACGTATGGCCAGTCTTGTCCACATTATCCTTCTATCCTCTATTGCTCTTCTGGTCATAATGCAAATCGCCTGATAGGCCTCCTCTGTTTCCAGTCCTACCCTTTCCTTTCAAAGCTGCCCATTCAGTGATGCTTTTCTTTATGCAATACATTTTCTGTCTCAGTTTCATCCATAGACCCCCCCACACACAGTGATGTACCAATGGCACAGCTAAAGGACTCAGTGTAGGTCTGCTGGGGAAAGTTCCGATGGTTGAAAAATGCGGAGACACAAACACTAAAAATGGGTAACTGAAAGAGCACTCACCCTGTATAAATTACCAGGCTCTGTGAGGTACTGACACCTCCCGCCACTCACTGAAGTGGGTCTGTTATCGTCCTGAGATGAAACTCAGAGAAGTTTGGGATCTTGCCTATGGCTAGACAGCTGATCCAGGATTAAAATATGAGTAACCTGATTCTATTATAGATAAACCATACAGCAGTCTACTCTTGAAGTTGATAAAAATCATTATCCATGTATGGTTCAAGTTTGTAAAAATGTTATAATGGTCATGCCCAGAATGAGCTAATTCTAGGAGAAAAGAAGGCTAAAGGTTGGGAGAGAAGAAAAACAACCAAGATTTCTTTTTATCCAATCGAGGTCACTGGTGAGGACAGAAGAGGTAAGATTCATATTTCTGAAACTGAAGGTGGAGCTACTCAGTCAATAGTTTGGTGCTGAAAGGCCACTGTATTACAAACCAGAGCTTCCTAATACCAAGAGCTGGCAGGAGACACCAAGTTCATTCTTTTCTACCACTCACTCAGTACATCAGGAACCAAAGCCAAGAAAGGCTAAATAACCTGCTCAAGACCACCCAGCTGAATCAGATCCCAGGTCTCTAGACTACACTCCAAGCTCAGTTCCTTCCCCTTAAATATCTCCCTGGGCCACTAGTGACAAGTAAAAGACAAAATAACTAGAAATATCTAGGCAAGAAAAAAGGCACTCGAGGAAGAATGAAGAGATCCTGACCTTGAAGCCCTTCTGTGCAATCTTTAGAGTAAGAGAAATTCTGCAAACAAAAGAATTGTCAGGGTTTTCTTTTCCTTTTCCTTTTTTTTTCCTTAATGAGGGTAGATTCAAGAAACTAAACCAGTAGCCAGATTTATATCAAAGCTAAAAAGGGGCTTTAGCAGACTTTTGCAGGCACAAGGCACTAATAAGGATTCACTAAGAATATCATATCAAGTTAACTTTTATATCCTGTTTCTGACAGTTCTTGGTGAGCAGAAAAAGCCTGGTCCACCTAGGGTGTCAAGAGTTTGGCAGTATATGTGACAGTCTGATACCCGGGGAATGAAATGACAAAATAAGGTCTGGATTCAGCTCAAGCACAACCTTCTTATGACAGCTTCATCAGCTCTACACAGCCCTATAGGCTGCAGCCCTATACTCCTAAGCAATTGTTCTCTTACTGTGCTCAAAAAGATAACATCTCCAGTGGTTGTTTACATGTCTTGGTGCCCCACGTAAGCTAGGAGCTGGTGGGTCTCCAGATTTTGCACATAAGATGCACTCAATAAATGTCACTTGCATGTGGGAACTTTCACTGTGTTTACCACCCGTGGGCCCTTACCTGTGCAACAGCTCTGATGTGTCTGCTGTTGTGCTAAGCGCCCATATGCTGTGGTCAGCAGACAGATAAGGTCCTTCCCCGCTGCCCTCAGTGAACCTGAAATCCAGTGGAGGGGGAAGGTAGAAAGTGAATTTAATTATACAAGTAATGACCAGTGTTATGAAGGGGAAGTACTAGTTGCTGCAAAAGAGGGAGTTACGGGAGACAGCTTTAAGGAAATGACATTTCAGCCAAGAATCAAGGTAGAAGTTACTAAAGTAATGGATGGGGGTACAAAGTCCTAGAAGTGGAGATCAGCAAATTGAAAGAAAAGCTGTGAGCCTGGATAAAGGCACAGGATATGCCAAGATGGGCTGAAAAGAGGGCCAACCATCTGAGGTAGGGGAATCTCGTGAAGATTCCTGCTCCAAAAGCAATGGAGCAGAGAGCTGACAGGCTTACCACCACCAGAGAATGACAGGTTTAGAAAAGACTGTTCTGGCAGTGTATGGGGAACAAACTGGAGCAAGCAAGAGAAGACCCCACGTAGGAGACTCCTGCAGAAATCCTGGCAAGTTTTGAATGGGCACACAAAAGGATCACACACCATTCTGAGGCTTCCCTATCACATAACAATAACCGAGTTTACTACATGCTTGGATGATACTCTGGAGGAAGAGCTTCACAGGGTTACACTCCTCCTTGGCTCTGCCTGTGGTCACTTCCCTTCCAACAGCTTTATCTTGATGGAGATGATGCCAGAACAGAAGCCAGCAATGCTGCTGAACACTTAACTCTGGGACAGGTGACCAGCATCAAAGACCCAAACGAAGCACACCTTGACAATCTGTACAGATTGGGGAAAGGAAAGTTCATAAAGATGAAACCTGTAAGGTCTATATTCTCAAGGGACGCTCAGGCAAGTGAGGGATGTCTGAGCAAAACAAACATTAATCAAGACAGACTGAGATAAGGGCTTTCACCGTGCTACAAACAGTTGTGTGAACATGTACTGGCAAGAAAATTTAATTCAGTGTTTTTCAAAATTGGCCTCTGACCTTGCCCATTAAGGCTGAGTAACAGGGGTAGGATAGGAGTGGGAAGGAGCATTCCTAGCAGCAGGAGAAGCCTGAGGAAAGCAAGAACAGAAACAGTCTGTGGGGTACCCAAGGGCAAGGCAGGCTCTGATACATACTTTAAAACAACAGGTTTCGCATTCACTGATGACTTTACACAGTCTGTCCACATATACTGGCTTGTTTAACCCACCTTTGATGAAGTCAGTATGACTGATCTTGACTGATACCTACAAATACTGCTGCACCACCACCCAACCACATGGGCCAGCACCAGAAGTCACCCCCAAGGGGTCAGGCCCCATTCAAGAGCCTTATTCCACGCTTGATGAATAAGATTTTGCAAACCAATGGTATGACATTTAACAGAGGTTAAAATAAAGATCACCATTCAGGCTCAAAAACTTTTGAGTAAGTCTAAGATGAGTAACACCTAACTGACCTGTTCAAACTTTTAAAGAGTCAGGCATCTAGTACCCACAAACCCAATGCGTGCTCACAGATACTATGCTTCAACTGTTGTATCTTCATGTGGATATGGTTAGAGATCATGCGGGAAAGGCATTTCTGTGGCAGGAGATGAGTACCTGTACCTAACGGTGAGGTCAGATAGCACTGAGTTTGATTTTTCAGCATATCCCATTACAAGCTCTATGACGAAGGACTGAAAGTCACATCACTCCTGCAGGGCTCAATTTTCCTATCTTGAACATGACATACTAAACTCACCCTAGAGAGTTTTCTCGGAGTCTAAGAAAATGCAGGTCACAAGGCTCGCAGAAAGCTGACACATGTTTGTAATGCTGACCTTTACTAGCTCTCACCATGGCCCTCTCCCAAAGTCAGAAAAGATTTGCAACACTACACTCAACTTTGGGTTCTACATCTTTGAGGCTATTAAAGATTTTACAGAATATCTGGGAAGGGTTATTGGAATGGACAGTTTATGAAAGCAGTAGTCTTGCAAGTCTGGACACTGGAAAGCCCAAGTTCTTGCCCTGGTTTTGTCACTCAGTAGCTCTGCGATGTTAGGCAAGCCACAACCTATTTGTGACTCAGATTCTACCTGTAAAATGATGAGGGTTGAGACATGATTTCTAAATGACTTTCTAAAGTCTCACTCGGCTCCAAAATCCTCAAGTTTCCTGAATTTTAAGGGAATTGGATTTTCCAATGAGATCAGGAAGTTCCACGATATAGTTTGTGAGTATAATTAAAGTCATATAAAAGAAAAGTACAATAATGTGTTTTATAGGAGAAAAATTTTAGAAGTTGGACCAGTAAGCAGGAGGCTTCAAAGAGCAGATTTTAGCTCAGGCTAAAGAAAAGAGAACACTTCCAACAATAACTGTATTCTATAATGGACACATAATGTGATCACTGGGTTGTGAAATCACCAGGGGCAGAACTACCATATTCAACTTGACATTCCCAGCACCTGGTCTAGTATTTCACACATAGGAAAGTATTTAATGGGTAAATGGATGGATGGATGGATGAACCAATGGATGCATGAGCTGATGGGTGAAAGGACAGAGAGGAAGGAGGAAGGGATGTAGAACAAAGATAAGAAAAAGGGAAATGCCTAAGGGGGGCGCATCCCCTTGCTGGGTACATTCAAGCATCAGCTGGATGACCATCTGTAATGGCTGCTGCAGAATGGATTTCTATCCCATGTAGGAGGCTCCACTAAAGGTCTACGTGATATTTATTTCCTCACTTCTCTCTCCACTAACTCATCCTACATATTTTTGTCAGATTAATCTTCCTAAAGCACAGTTCTGTTGATGTCACCCTCCTACTCAAAAAATTTCAGTGGTTCCCCATTGCCTATTCAATTAAGTCCTCAAAACTGGCATTTGAGGACCTAATTCCTGCTCTGCCTTATGGATTTTTTTGTGTGTTTTTTGAAATAGGGTCTCAGGCTGGCCTTGAACTCACTGTGTAGCCCAGACTGGCCTAGAACTACTGTTGATGTTCTGCCTCAGTTTCTCTCCTGCCACAGTCTACCAAGTGCTGAGATTACAGGCATAAACCACTATGCCTAGCCTACCTTAAGAAGTTTTATTCATTTCTCAAAACCCAACTTAGATAAATCATACACAAAGAAACTCACTATTCTTGCCCTTCTCCCCTAACACAGTTTATCCAAACTATGTCTATTATTGCACATAATTATAAAGACATTTAATGATAGCCCTTCTCTTCTGTGAGACTATGAAACCCCTGAAAGAGGGAACCATCTTTATCTCTGTACCTCCAACAAATAGTAGGGTACTTGGCATTCAAAAGTCATTCCATAATAATAATCAGAGTTGTTTATTGCTTATCATATGCCATTTTATTAAATCTCTAATATGCACCATCTCCTCTGCTTTTTATAACCAACTCTATTATCCCCACTAAATAAACAAGAAAGCGGGGGCCAACGGAAAACGAGTAAGTTGCATAAGACTCAACACCAATAGATGATAGGACATACACATCGTAGTGTATGTCCTAAAGTCCAGGATATGAACCATTCCACTAACCATGGCAGTCAAAATGGGTTATATTATTGTTGTTGTTGTTATTTTTATGGTGCTTTGCATGAACATAGGGCCTAGAACACTCCAGGCAAGCACAAGTACTCTACCACTGAACTACAACCCCAGCCCTGTCAAAATGCTTTATTCATTCACTCATTCACCAAGTGCTTACTATGCCTTTGAGGGACAAGCTCTGTCAATAGTTACTGCCTTCAAAAAGCTTACAGTCTCATATGTGAAACAGACACATCAGTAATTGCGGCACAGTGCAACAATGTTACTAGAGAAAAATATACCAGAGGAAAAACCTTTCAGTCAAATTGGAGGGACAGGAAATATCCATAAAAGCAATGACTTCCAAACATCAAGCATCTACTGCACGTGGAACACTGAAAATCACAAGGTATTACAGAGAAAAGACTGTGGCATAGCAAAACTACTGCGTGGCAGATAAGAGCATACTTTCTGGAGCCAAAATGCCAGAGTTTGACTCTTAAACTGTTCTTTTCTAGCTCTGTGCTCTTAAACAAACTGCTTATACCACTTTTGTCTCTGTTTCCTCATCTATAAACTGAATACAACTAGCACAGTAGTTCCTACTTCGTAGGGATATTGCACAGATTAAAAGACTCAACCAATACAAGACACCAAGAATGATGCCTGACATCTGGTGTTATGCAACTTTCACTTATTATTAAGTAACTTGCTCATGAACATACCAAACAAGGGTATTAATCCAATACCTATATGAGTGCATTTGTTTGTTCACAGTACTAGGGCTTCAAGTCAGTACCTCTGCACTGAGCCACATCCCCAACCCTCTTTTTATTTATTTTTATTTAGAGTCAGGATCTCTAAATAGCTAAATTGTCCAGGCTGGGCAGAAAATTGCAATCCTTCTGCCTCAGCCTGCCAAAGTGCTGGGATTGTAGGCCTGGACTGCCAGGTCTACTCCTTTGCCATATACATTTCTAACTAAGTCTTCTTCAGCCATGCACCTAGGACAAGATCAAGTTTGAGCCGAGTTTTGAAAGGAAAATAAAGGAACAAGGGAGGGGAAGGGATAACGACTAACAATAGGAAACCTCAACATCCACCCTGCCTTGCTGCTGTACCCTGGTTTACTCTTTCTGTTGCCTGACACTCCTTCTCTGGAGATCCCGACCCATCTTATCCACTCCCCCAAAGCTATCTCTTCAGACTTCTAAGAATGCTCTCCTGATCTTCCTCCCACTATTTGATCACTGCTTATCCTGTCAAGGTTAATCTTGTGAATGCAGCTGCCATTTACACAACTTCACCTGCACATGTGCACATCCATATAGGCCCAGGCACATGTTCCCAGGACACTGACACTCTTGAAGCAGCTTTCTTTAGGAAGCATACCCCAAACAATGCTCACCAGCTCAAGTTCCGAGAAACTTGTTACCCTAATTACCATTTCAAAACTGAAATTAGAAACCATCCCCACATTGCAGACAGCTCCACTGTAAATGACATTTCCCACTTATCCTAATTCATCTTGAATTTCTGACCAATGGGAGGGGGTGGGGAGTAAGTTGTTATTTATTACTTAAAACTGCCATTCCATATAAGGAGAAAAGGAGAGCCAAAGGCAAAGACAACTCTACTATCCTCAATCCATATTTAACTGGAAATTTTGACACATCTTCTTTATTGCTTTTGTTATAAAGGTAGAGGGGAAGAAAGTGGGAAGGAATTTTATTTTAAAATGATCAGAAATATTTTAAAAATCCTCCTAGCATATGTTAAGTTTTTTATTTTAAAGCCTGAGGAACTTTTTTTGTTATAGTCAAGTTCTTGTTTGATCAAATACATTAAGAATGCATTCAAGTACAAGTGTAACAGTGGGCCAGGGTAGTGCCCCAAAACTGCAGTGCAACAACGATAAGCGGAAGTTCATGGATGAAAATGAACAAACAAGAATCCCATCTCCTTTAGCATAATCACAGAAAGGGAGGTAGATTTGTGGTCACAAGGTACACCAAGTTACTGAAAGGAAGCAAAAGCACCAAGATGACCCCAAAACTAAATAATCATCTCTTCTCCAAATTATTAGTTTTACATATGTGCCCTAATTAACCTTTTTTATTACAGATCTCCTTAGTTAAAAACAAAAACAAAACAATATCAAAGGCTTTGCCAGGCATAGTAGTAGCACATGCCTGTAATCTTAACTATGGGGCCTGAGGCAAGAGGAACACAAGTTTGAGGCTAGTTAGGAAGAACTTGTCTGGAAATAATAAAATAAAAAAGCTTGGGGATGTAGATCAACGCACCACAAACAAACAATTCGTGGGCTTTAAAATATTTAGAAAATTGTAACTGAAGTAGGTTCAATGTGTTGTGGGGGTACTTTAGACCTTATTCTATTTTTAACAACTTTAGGTTAAGTAACAGGGAGGATGAAAGTATATTTTGATGCCAAGTAAGACATTTTAGTGGTTCCCCCAGGCAGAGGTAAGGCAGAAAGCCTGAGGGGATCCACTGTTGGCCAATGATAAAAATGAAAAGGACTAATGGTAAGGTAGACCCAAACTAAGTTATTTTCCCTCTTAAGAGCCTAAAATTAGATATCTCAGCAATGCTATCTTCAGGTAAAGGTGATTTATTACCATACACCTCAATTTTTAACACCACAGGAGAATTTTGGTCCTGTAACTCATGGCTCACATCACTGCTTACCAGATCTACAGAATTTAAGTCTAATGACACGCCATAGCTAACCTAATGAAATTCCACCTCTTTTATGAAGTATTCATCTATAAACCCAGAGTTACGTGAACAAACATCCCAAAAGTAATTTTAGGCTCCAAAAATGCCTCAGCTTTCATCCCTAGATGATACATTGCTAGTAAAGTAAATGGCACCAGCATTTATTTTCCCTTCTTGCACAGCCTACATCCTGGCGTCTTAGGGAGTAATAGCATAGTGTCAAGATTTCCCTGAAGATTCTTTTCAGTTCTCAGTGTCTGACACCACCGTAGAACAGCAGCAGACCCAGGATTAAAACCCTGACTGCAGATTCTACATTAACTCACAGGAAGTACTAAAGGAGTCCTCTGTGATCAACACCCTCCACCTACACTGCTCACTCCCAGCAGTGGCCAGCGATCCTACTAAGTGCTCAGATCCAGGTCACTCCTCCGCTAAGAACTCCTTTTACTCCTCTCAGTAAAATCAAAGCCCCTCAATGGCCTGAAGGGCCCTGCATATTCTGGCCCCCGCACCCTCATTCCTGCTCTTCTGTTGGTCACCCCCTCCAGGCCACACTGGCTTGGATGTCCTGGGCATCCCCTGGACTGGCTGCCCATGCCTGCAGTCCACTGCCCCCAACAACTGTGTGACTAACTACTTACTGCACTTGCAAATCTTTGAATAAATGTTTCCCTCCTGATTAGATTCATTTCAGATTTTAAACTTTATTAAATCTTAAACCTTATTCTCTACTCCACTCCCATAGTACTTATTACTTTCAAACTAATGTCACAATTGACTTATTACTGTGTCACTGTTTATGGTCTGTTTTCCGCAGCTAGAATATATGAACTGGGACTTGCCTGCATTGCTTACCCAGTGAAAGTTCAGGTGTTTGGAATATAGTAGGTGTTCAATAAATATTTGCAGAATGAGTGAAGATCTTTCTTTGCTCTAAATGATTCTAGGAGGTATTTAGCACTCCTGGTTTAGTAAATTAGTGACTGGTTATTCCCCACAGAAACCAAGTCAAGAAACTAAGTCAATGGGTTTGATATGGGAGGTGTTGGAGACTTTACAAGGGATCAATGCTGTTTTGAAAGACTGAGTTCTGACTCTTTCATGGGGCTGGATTGGTTATCTGAGTAGGTTGTTATGAAGCAGACCACCCACATATCCGGCATGCTCCACATGCACCTGCTCACCACTCCTGCTCATGCTCCTGCCACACATCATCTACCATATAGTAATGCAGTCAGGGACACGTTCCAGTATCATGGTGTTTGGACTTTATGGTCACCAGAATTGTGAGCAAAATAAACCTCCTTTCTTTACAAGTAAAGCAGCCTTGGGTATTTTGTTACAGCAACACAAAATTAAGACATTAAAGTACAAAAACACTTGCCTAACATCATTTAGTAAGAGTTTATCATACAGTTGGCAGCATGTTTTACATGTTTTCTCATATCATCTTTGCAATGATTCAAAAAGCAAGATACTATTGTCCTAATTTTACAGAGGGGGAAACAGGCTCAGAAACATTAAATAAAGAAACCAAGACCACATACCACTACAAATGCCCATGCAGGGCTTTCTGCAGATTCATGGCTCTTTGTTCCCTTTCTGCCTCCCTTGCTATAAATCTGATTCACCTCTTCAACAGCACCAAACAGCAAGGCCCTATGGACATGTTATAGAAGGCTCTTGGGTGTAGTTAACAATTAAACAAAAAAACCTGGGCTAAAAATATAGACACAATAAAATTTTGTAAAAGCTGTACTTTTATAATAAAATACAGTTGTCCTTACACAATCATTCTGTTATGTTATAGCTAAACCTATAACAGACCTGTTGAGCCTAGTGTGAGCCTCCCTAAGGTCAGGCTATGGACCAGGATAGCCCTTTAGTTCTTCACTGAGCCTCAATCCATTGGACTTACACTGCCCAGGCATATAGTCTTAATGACTTGGACATTATATGAGAAAAATCTATGTACAAGATAAGGAAATTTATAGAAGGGTATTCTGTAAACCAGTTATTTCTTGATCATAATTTCTGGGCATGGAAGAGTCATCTGAGAGCCATTTCACAAGCCCAACAGAGCAAAACCTAAATCAACCCAGGCAGTCGAGTCCAGCAGAGCCCTGAGTAGCAGAAAAAGTCATGATAATCCTTTTGGAGGTTCTTTCTCCTGAATCATCACAGTGGTGGACCAACATCTTGGTTAACACCCAGCCACAAAGGAGACAGGCTCTATGAGCAAGAGTTTCCAGAAGGGTCAGTCTCCCTTTAGAGAAGGGGAAGCAGTCCAAACCAGTCACCCACTTGTTCGGCTTAGAATAGGCTGAGCGGAGAGCCATGGCCAGCAATGCCCACCAAGAGACAATGCTACAACTTTAATGCCAAAAGTTGTTCCAGCTTTTCAAGCAGAGATACAGGAGAAAAGCCAGTCCCCACACATGGAGAACAGTGATGCTTGGGTTGGCCTTCTTCCAACAGTGTCCATTATGCCTTCTCCCCTAAACTCACCTAATGGTTTCTCTATCAGATTATGTAAGAAAACGCCTGCCTTTCCCTTTTGTGAGATGGGAGGAAATCTCTGTTACAAGGAAGAGATGTAAAAGGACAATATAACATTTCAATGTTTGAAATTGGCTGATTCAAATGAAATATCTGACACATGGGTAACTAAAGTTTTGCTTTTATTTATTAACTCTATATTTTGAGCGCAAAGGTCTAAAATTAGATTACATAAATGGCAAGAATTTCTTTCACAATAACTGCTAAAACTTCCAAATTTCATATCCCTGCTTAAACTGTTTTAATCAAGATGGTAATCCTAGTCTTAATTTTTGAGGCCTATAATTTGCAGCAATTTTACTTTATTAGTAATGTGAAATAAATAGGTTTTCCTTAGAGGAAAAATTTCAAATTAAAAGCTTTCCTAAGTATTCCATAATCACTCTGAGAGCTATCTTGACACACGAATGTCTTTGGGGGAAGGGTGTACTTAGGCTTTCACTGTACTTAAAAAATAGCATTGTCGCTATGGAAGCAGCTCTAAATTTTGACTGTTTTTTCCTTAAGCTAGCAAAGGCCATATTCTTTATATGCAGCTTTTCTTTTCACTGAGAAGGTGCTGACAGTAACCCACCTAGTTTATAGCATGCCCTGCCTTGCCTAGGCAGTCACCCTTCTCTTTCACTGCTCACACATTGTTGAGCCAAAAACAAAAGGGCACAGCATAAACGAACTGGAATTCACACACACACACACACACACACACACACACACACACACACACACACACTTTTCCATCATTCAGTCCTTCCCATCACTCAGGAATCACAGACAAGGTCCATTCAGGTCCTTGTCACTAGTTCAATTGGCCTAATCCCAATCTTTTAGTTCCCAGATCTTTCAATGGCAACAGTCAATCCAAATCATCAACATAAATATGAACAATGTGTGTTTTAAAATGAAGGCTTCAGGAATTTCACATAAAAGCACACTGGTCTTTCCAAGTGGCCATCATTAGAATCTAGAACTTCCTCCAGATATGTATGAAGAGGACAACTTGCATAGGTTGAAACTCATCCTGCTGAGCAGCACTCAGAGCCATGTCTCATTCCAGGAGCTCAGGGGCAACAAACTGTCATTCCTGGAAGATGTATTTGACTCTGAGAAGCAATCAACAAGAACTCAGAGCCAACCTAGCAAAATAAGGAAGGTAATCATGTTGTGTAATGCTGTTTTTCATAAAAATGAGGTGTAACCATTAAGTAATGAAACTGGTTTTCTCATGAAGTTCATACCTGCTTCTGAAGGAAATTTAAAGGAAGAATTCCAAAACTGGTGATGAATATGCTTGTTCTTTATTTGTTTTTATGCAGTGGCAAGATCTATGCATTTAGAACAAAATCACCAAAGCTATTTTGAAGATATTTCCCATTTAGACACACATGTGCATATACATAATAAAAAAATTAAGTTGATTTCTGCCATCTGCCTTACAATCTAACATTTAGAGCTAGAGTTAGAAAAGTTACTTTTCAGAAAACATCATTTTTCCCATTGTCATTCTCAAGTTAAAACATCTACTATAATGAAAGCAAAATATTAAAATATGTAATTCCTTCAAGAAACATGATTTAATAAGGAAAAGAAAGGTCTTATGTAACATCTTAGCATTAAAATGGCTTTATAGGGCCTTCATCCAAAAGACAGAGGAAAGGAGGGACGGGGACACACACACACATACACACACACACAGAGACAAAGAGAGAAGCAGAAGAAATTATCAGATTTCTGGAAGCAATGATCTCCTTTCAATAAACCATCTCTGCTCCTATGAAAAGGATTCCTAGCAATCTGTGTGGTCTGGAACTGTTACTATATATTATCCAAGTTGTTTTAAGTTAATGGAAGAAGGGCTGCCTGTTACAGTAGTCCCCTCTCATCTATAGTAGACACATTCCAAGTCCTCCAGCAGATCCCTCAAATCATGACTAGTACTTACATTTTTGTACTGTTATAACAACATAGGTAAGGCTGAGTAGGTACTTCATAAAGAAAATAAGATTATTTAGTGCACAGTTCTGAAAGTCCAAGAGCACAAGGCTGGTGTCATGCCAAGGGCCTACCACAGTCATAAGATTATAGGACTGGGCCACCACACCTAGCTTCTATCTTTCAAATTATCTTCTTGTACTTTCCCCTGTTGACTTAAATGAAGCATTTGGCAGCTTCTTCTTGATACATACAACTGCACATTTAGCATCACTACTCTAGTACTTTGCCATTTCACTCAGCAAAATAAGATCACATAAAGAAGTACAGCAATATCACAACTATCAATCAGGCAATAGATACAATCACTAAATGATTAACAGGTGGGTACAGTATACACCTTGGATACACTGGACAAAAGGATGTGATTCACATTCCCAGACAAGATACAGTAGGATGGTGCAAGATTTCATCACACTAACCAGAACAGCACACAATTTAAAAGTTATAAATTATTTCTAAAATTATCTGTTTAATATACTTGGAGTGCAGTTCATCATGAGTAATTAAAACCATGGATAAGGAGAGACTACTGTATATTTTTGAAGAGAAGACTTAGGAATGACATTCTTATACTCATATATTTTATAACACTGAGAAAATTTCCATGGCAGTGGTGGACTCAATCCATCTGTCCTATGGTAGTTGAGGTGACACCATCAGTATAAAAACCCCTAGGACAGCTAAATTCACCTTCTTCAAATAATCAGTACTACAAGATAAAGATCAGTTGTAAGTCTCTTTTTTCTCATTTAAAGTCAATGGGCAGAGAGTGGGCACAACTATCCTTCCAAGATACAGTACTTCAAAGTGGGAGGCCTAAAAATGGAGCTAGTTACTCTTAACTTTCTGATCTCTACTCCACGATGCCTGTGATATATTCTCTTCTGTTTAATTTTTAAAATGACTTTTCATAATCTACTAACTTGACTTCATGACTTATTAATGGATCATCTCCTGCAATTTGAAAAGTTCTGCCATGTGTTTCTCATTATGTAGGCCACAGACACTGCTTCAGAACAGAACACACAAGATAGAAACATTCCTGAGCTCCATCTCAGACCTGCAACAGAACAGCTGCTAGTGAAGCCCAGGAACTGTCATTTCCATACACTTTCTGGGTGGTTCTCATTGTGTAAAGTCTGAAAACTAATTTAGACCATCATTATCATGAGTCACGGAAAAGTTCAAGAAGGCCAGGCGACTTTTCAAGCTCACACTGCTAATTGACAGCAAAGCCGACAGTGGGGTCTTTGCCTCCTGTCCTCCTGGTTAGTATTTTTTAGACACAGAAAGCTCTCTTGAATATCCACCCTCATCTCGAATCCAGGATCCCACACCTTACTCAATGGCCAGGGCCCAATGCCTGGAACAGTGCCAGATCCTGACAGGAGTCAAGAAGAACCACTGGGACGTATGTCCTACCACTTACAAAATAAAAAGAAGTTAGAACCCCTCACTGCCAATCCACACAATTGGCCAATTCAATTCATAACTTCTGGTGAGTCCAGGATTAGGTATTGGGAGGGTAGGAAAAAATACTCTGCAAGTCTCATGTCACACTGTTCAAGAAGTACTGAGCTCCTACACAGGCACCTCTGAGCTAACAAAACAAAGTATCTCAAGGGCTGGAAAATGAAACAATGGAAGCCTAGGTGCCTTGTTTTCCTGCCACAGAGAGCAAAGGAGAACACATTACATGAGTGAGTCAAAGACGGCCACACACACAAATATTCCCAGCTGCAAACAGAAGCACACCTCTCCCTCTTGAGGTCCTGCATTCTATTACTTTGAGTGTGTACTTTTAAATCTCTGCCTAGTAAATCCCTTTACAACTCTTTAAAAAAATAGTCAAAAGCATCAATTAGTAATCAGAATGGTCAGTGTTAGTTACTGAGTCATAAAACCTACAACTGGTTTTCCAAGATTTTAACAAAGAAACAATCTCAACATAAAGTCACTCACTTACTGGGTGTAGTGTCACAGGCCTATAATTCCAACTCTTGGGAGGCTGAGGCAGAGAAGGGGCCAGTTTGAGGCCAGTCTGGACCATCTAGGGGGCTCTTTTCTCAAAGCGGGGAAAAGAGGAAGGAAGGAGGGGAAGGAAGAATGGAGGGGAAATGTAAGCAAGTCCATCTAGGTACTAAACAAAGCTCTATTAAGGAAAATAAAATTAGATCAGGAACTTGGAACATTTATTGCCAAGTCCATAGTTAAGGCAGACTGTCTGATGCTGCCTTTCTGATACTATTTTTCTACCTGTAGAGCTCTTTCTTCTGTTTGGTTCAGGTTTACATGACCAAGCTTCGGTGTTCACAAACAGTAATCCCCACAGTTAAGTGCAGTGCCCAGTGGGGATTCTGCTGAATAATGTGTGCCTTCTCTCCCAGAAGCAGCCCGAAGAGTTTTCTAAGGGTCTACTAAAATTAATGTGGTCTAAGGGTAAGGGACACTGTACTTCTCCAGTCACATATTCTACTGCAAAAGCCCTCTGTATTTCCATCAGCATCATGTTATTAGAAATCACACAAGGGATCCACAGTAGTGCCTGGGATGTACTTGTATGAAGGAGCCAGCAACTGCAGTGTGTTCATGAAGGGGATTATTTTTTAGGAAAAACACGCAAATCTAAGGTAGAATGACTTTTCCTTGCTCCTCTTCTCTGACTTCAAGACTTTTCCCTCCCTCCTCCATTTTCCTTTTGACTTTCTTGGCAAAGTAAAAATGGAAAAACAGTCCTGAACATACCCTGACTATACACCTGGCCACATTTTTGGTGGTAAAGAAACCTTTCTATAGGGCTCTAGGAGCAAAATCAAAGCCAATATGCCCTGTCACTTCATTTCTTATATTCTTCTCCAGGAATGCCTGCAGACAGACAGCTAACCATGTCCCCAAACTCAATGCCTCAGGTTAGTGACTAGTTTTCAGACCTTCCCAGCATGGTCAGGTCTGACTACAGACACTTCAGAGGTTTACTCTCAAGCGCTGGAGCTAGTCAAAACAAGAAAGAGATAGTCTAGAAATTTCAAACACATTAATGAACCTAAAAATCCAACTCGGGATTAACATGTTACCACAAAAGATATCTGCTAATCCAAAGCAACTGCTCACTCCCTTACTTCAGTCATTCTTAAAACCTTGAGATTTAGTTTGAATAAACTAGAATTGAGTACAAATACACTATGTAATTTTTATGGGCATACAAGGATAGGCTTTACCTGTGGAGCTTGATGGTAAGTATCCATGTCTTAAGAATATCTTGCACACACATGTTGTCATGCATGTACACACATATATATTTCAGTATGCACAGACCCCCCCATCACTCCCCTTTGCTCACAGAGGACACTGCATGATGGCCCCAGAAACACGAGTTCACCAAGCATGTGACAGAAAGAACAGCAGAGACTAGATCTCCTCCTCTTGCCCTTGGGGGTCTTAGGTTGACTATATGCTGACAGTTAATTCCTCCAGCTGTGTAAACTGTGGTATCCTGATTGCTCCCTGCCTGCACTCCTGAGCTGAATGATTTCCAGAAAGGCTTAGGAAGATGTGAGGGTATTCTCCAGCAGAGTTAAACTGTCAGTGCTCAGTGGCCCTTCACAGTGAGAAATTTCCCCTGTAGGAATAGCAGGAACATCTACACAAGTCCAAGGCAATGATTTATTTTTATCTTATAATTGAATCTTGTAAGTGATAGTGTTTCTTTCTTTTATATGGCTACAGGGAAACTCGGGGCCAGATTTATAAACTACTTTTAATATCAATAGGCAAGACTTCACAACATGTATTTCTGGATATTAACATTCTTCTGGTGTCATGTGATTGATCTGTCTGCTATTTTTGTTTTGATTTCTTCATCTTTATTACTACGTTTCCTTAAGAAACGAACAAAAAAGTATCTAGGCATTGCTTACCCTTCTTACACTCTTTCTAAGGGATGATCACCACCTTTGAGGTCGTTTCCAAACACAGAAATATGTTCACATTGCCCTGAGTGTATAATTTACACCTTCAAGTGCAAGTTTTTTACACAAGAATGCCTGTCACTGGCCTGCTGATAATCAGTGAGAGGCGGCAAACTCTCACCTTAAGAGCGCCATGAGCCAGACATGATGGCACATGACTGAAATCCTAGTACTCTGGGAGGCTGAGGCAGGAGGAAGTCAGCCTAGCTCAAAACGAAAGAAAAAGGAAAAAAAAGAAGAGTGTAATGGCATCTTTTGTTTAAGTAGTAATTAAACCCTGGCTCCATCATTTCCTAAGAAAATCTTTGTTTTATTTAACAGGAATATTTTTAAAATGTGGGCTATAGCGGTAGACTAACTAAACTAAAAACAACAGAAATATGAAACCACCTGATATTAGAATCTTCAACATAGAATTCATCATACAAAAAAGCCACCTGTACTTCTACAATAAAAGTAAAAGTATATTGCAGAGTCTTTCATCTTAATTTCTCTACAATTTTATTAGACAATGAATCATTTAATCAAAAAATTTCTAAATATACAACCAGCCTGCACAATTTTAGGTATCCTAGCTATAGTATGAATACCAGCAATGGGTCAAATAAGTTCCGTATCTCGCAAAGGAACCCTGGGAGGCTAATTGGTGGACTGACGCTAACTTTTGGCTTATAAGACAAGAGATGGAATTTGAAAGCCTTTGAAGGAATGCATACACCAATACTCTTTAATTATGTTGGCTTAAAGAAAGACAGCATTTCCCACTCCCTGACTTGAAAGTAGCATGGAAAGCCGTCAGCAGCCATGCATTACTGCAAAGAATAAATAAATATTATTGCTTTGTAAGTCATGAATAAGGGAGTAGCATCCTCCAGTCCACTGGCAGAGGAGCTCACTGGAAACTGAAAAGCTAACAGGTTTTCCAAGCCCATTTAAAAGCCCAAACCTGGAAACTAGATTGAATCTCAAGGATGCCTGCATTTCACCACAAACATATATTCATGTTTAAACAAATACTGGCAGTGAAACAGAGAGTCAATGAGGCATTCAAAGTTTTCATCTGAATTACCTAGGTAGGATTTTAGAACTGTCTGAGACAAGCAACTCTAATTGATACAGAGGTGTAGGAGAAAAAATATTTTTGGCAAATTAACTTTCCATTACAGCTAATAAAATAAATGCAAAAAAATAGAAGAAAAATCTGAAAACTGACTACAAATTCTTGTGCAATACCAACCTTTCTCCACACAAAATTCATGGTAATTCATTTTATTTTACCAAGTATGTCCATTTGGAGGCCAATAGGCTGTCACTGTTATTTCAGCACCAAAGCTAAGTTGAATCTGCGATATTTCTTGTTATTACAAACTTTGTCAAATCATGCAAAATCTGCAAAAAGTAGTATAAAAGCATAAAATTGAAGATGCTGACCTAAAAAACAACCTGCATTTCAACATAAGCCTCCTCATATAAATTCTAACTTCCTGAAACTTCTCTGCCTATATAATTATCAGGACATTATTTCCAAAGTCATGTTTTTTAGACAAACTACTCACAGATCTTTTATCGAACATTTTTTTTTTTAAATAACCATAAATTCTTAAGAACCCTGTAGTATACTGTTTTATATTTTAAAATTTCAGGTCAGACACTTCATTTTAGTTCATTTTGAAAAAATACATTTCCAGTGGTCCCTATGCCTGCTTTTCCGTAGAGCACACCCGTACATCACGTATATCTCTCGGAGGTCTGCAGCCTTTTTGTACTTTCTCCTTGTTCTGCTGTATTTCTTGCCCTGCTGTTACACACACTTATATAAATGTTTTGATTTTCTTTGGCTGGTGGTTACTCTGCAGTGCTGCTGGGGAAAAGACCTAAGTAAAGACAAGGCCGACTGGGTGTAGAGCTTCCAACAACGAGACGTTAGTAACTCACGGAAAAGGAAAAGGAAAAAACGGAGCGCCTGGAGTCACCACAGCGTTAAATCCAGTTCAGCTCGTGTCTGAAGCATTTGTCCAGGCCCACCGAGGAACAGGCCCTGTGCCAGGTGGAGGATGGGCCACAAAGATGGGCACGGCCTGTGGATCAAAGTCCTCCCTCTGTAACGAGGGGGGAGATGCTCCGTGAGGAGCTTGTAGTTCATGGATGAATCCTACAACTTAGTGAAGAGCATTTTCTTACTTCTTTTTCCTGTTACAATTCATCAAAGTCTACTATGACTTTCTTTACCCTGACTGGATACCAGAAGGAGTGCTTGTGTTAAAAATCCACTTGGCAGTCATGTTCCGCAGACCTCCCTTCCTCTCCCTCCAGCCCACACTGCACACCCCACGGACACCCTGTACTACCTCATTTTATTTATCTTCTCCCCTGCACTGCAAAGCGATTTCTTTCTACAAAAGGCAAAGATCAGAATCAAAGTAACATAAGAACCTACCCAATGCAAAGAACAAGCAGCAAATTTCTGGGTCCCTCAGCTGTGATTCATTTGGATGGTGGAGAAACTGTAACAAGATCCCACCCTGTTAGTCCACTGCTGGCTGAGGCCACCTAACACTACAAAACATGCCGAAGGAAACTTTATTTGGAAACTGAGTAAGAGTGAAAACAAAAAGTGCTAAACAGAATATGGAGTATTTATGGAGTATTGGAAACTATCCTTTTTTCATCCTAGTTTGAAATAACTCTGGGAGCCTCCTACACAAATAATGCTACGATCAAAACCCATTGTGTTACTGTGAGAATAGCCATGTGACTTAGGAGCGGTCTCTGTTCTAACTAAACTTTCCTGATGGTGCTCTGTCAGAATTAAATAAAAGGACCCTCATTTGCCATTTTTGTTATGCATGAGACTTCAACAGATTGGAATGCAGGAGAAAAAGGTGGTGAAATCGGACCAGTCTTACAAATACTTTTCCAAATGTCAGACTATCCCCAAAGGACAGTACAGCCTTCAGGAGGACATGCCTTCCCAGTCTACCCTGTGGGCAGCAGCTGAGTGACAATGCTCCATTCCCATTTCCATGTGCTTATCCAGGATTGCTTCCTCCTCATAAATACCTAACATGGACAAAAATTCCTCCTTGATGATATAAGCACTTTAATTTTGAGCTCAGTTTTTCAAAGCTCCAAGTCCTAGCAAATGACCCAAATAACAATCCTTTGTTATCTGGATCCAATATAATGAATGGCAAATAAATACAAAATCAAGGCAATAAGAAGTCCAGCACAGCAGTGATTTCTCAACGACAGGATGGCCCCAGTGATGAGACACAGAAGTCTCTTTAGGACAGGGTTCGCCCATACACACAGACTTTCCAAGCCCTGGGCTGTTGCTGCAGAATCAACTCACTCACCTTTTCTGTTCATTCAGCTGTCAAGTAATGTTTCCTTTCGGGCTTTACATTTGATTTGCAAATAAACCACTACCAACAAAAATAAACCATTCCCCACTGTGATGTAATAATATTAATACATACACAGTTTCCAGTTTTAATAGAGCAATTTTAATGTTTTACCAAATGTATTGAGTCATCTTACCTACTCAGCAAGGAAATACTGTACTGAATTGCTGTAATTTCTATTCAGGACTTTTCTCATTGTTAGCTGCCTAATCTCAGTATTACTGAGCTACTCATTCTTCAACTGCTCTGTCTTGTGTCAATCATCTGAGGTAACAAAGTCAGAGGTCAGGTTAACAAAAAGTAAAAATGAGAACTCAGACCCCCTATGCCCAACTGATGGTTTCTGTCGTCTGACCCTGGAAGGTTGTGGGTCTCTTCTTCAACTGATACCCATTCGCCCAGCTATGATGAAATCGAACACCCAGGCAGTACTAAAAATCAAACCATGGGGCCTCTCTAGGCTGCACCTTGCTTATCATGACTGTAAGTGTAACCAAAATATCTTTTATTTGAGAGTATTTTTATACATGATAAAAAGAGTAAATAACTCTGTCAAATACAATGTTCACTGAAGATCCCAATAGCCAGAAAAGATTTGGCTAGAGTTCTATTCTATTGCATTTCTTTAAATGCTTCCGTATCCTTCCCCTTCATTCCTACAAGAGATGGCGCTTCAAAGGTAAACAGGTAAGAGATTTATTAAAGCTATTAAAATAATCCAAGATAATATATGTTATTTGCTTCAGAGGGAAAATACTGTTTGTGGATTTCTGGACTGGCACCTGCTCGTGTGTTTAAGAGATGCACAGGCTTTACTGATGGGATGGAGCAGAGCTCAGGATGTGACCCATGGGGAAAGTTTCATTTAGCTGCGAATGAAAATCTTATCTTAGAGATTTTCTGAGCATTTTGTATTAAATGTTACCACACAAATGCAGTTGTATATTCATTCAATTATAGGAAACAGCATTTAGGTACCTATTTAATTTTCTCCCAATCATTTTATACATGTAAAATGTTACAGCCACAGTTAGTCCCATACCAACGACTCAACTCCACAGAGAGATGCAGGCAGGGGCAATCAAAAGAAGGGCAAAACCCATTTACTCTGATGAAGGCATCCAAATTTAGACCAAGCTTCTCTGTCTCTTCACATACACATTAAAGCACAATACAAGAGACAAGAGAACAGCTTAAGTCCTTGCCAAAATGTCTTTGAAAGATGCAATCAGAGAAAGCGTTCTGGGATTGGGGATGTAGACCAGTGGTGGAGAACCTGGTTAAGTATTTGTGATGCTCTCAGTTCAAATGCCAGCACCACGCCAAAGGAAGAAGAAAAAAGGAGGAGAAAGAAGAGGAGGAGGAGGAAGAAGGGGAGGAAGAGGAGGAGGAGTTCAGAATGTGTTTGTCTACGTTCTAAGGCTGTCTTGCCGTCTCCAGGATGTATGTTTCAACAATAATACTTGATGATAAATGTTAAAGTTTCTTTTTTCTCTTCCAAAGATAATACTTGCCCTCACTCTAATGCCATATTTCTGACAACAGTTAAGACCTGAAGAAGGGTTCCCATATTGTTAATATATGAGCTAACCAAGTGGTAGAAAAACCAAGATGGTTCTTCTCTCCATTTCTCTTGATACTTGGGACTGAATTGAAAGGAAGGCTTTCACAGTGAATTATATCCCCAGACCCTTTTGTTTTCTGTTTTGAGACAGGGTCTTGCACAGGCAGGGCTTGAACTTGAGATCCTCCTGCCTCAGCCTAATGAGCAACTAGGGTCATTTTATTTCCTTGATGATTGTACAAGTTTATTTGATTGTTTAAATGAAAACGTGGCTCATTTTTAACTTGGTTAGTCTGAGACATGATAATAAAAAAACCCCAAAACACATGTAAGAGATTTTATCTTCACATAGGGCATCATAAAACTTTCATTTGAGATTATATGATACTATGACAAGGTATTTTCCTGGATATTTGAAGTAAAACAAACTTAGCAGAGACTCAAACAACAAAACTAGAGAACATTTAAGAAGATGGCTTCAGCGTCATTGTAAATATTCCACTAGGGAAAGGAGAAGCACAAAAAGAACTTCAGATAAATGGGGAGCCACCACCTTCAATATTATTCTGTCATGTTCTCTCCCTCCCTCTCTCTCTCTCTCTCCCTCCCTCTCCCTCTCCCTTTCCCCCCCCTCCCCCTCCCCCCCCCCTCACACCTGGAGGAAGAGATGAAAGAGCTTTAGGAGCTCAGACCATCTCCAATACTGGAGGAGCACCAATCTAAATAGGAATGGACAGAGACTCCAGGCAATTCTGCTGTGATTTTGGAAGTCACAATTTCTAAGTAAACCAAGTTCCCTAGCAACCAAATGCTGGTTTGAATTCTCCTTCCACCCTGTCCCTTGCATCAGCTGCATTTTCTTGTGAAAATACCAGTTAGAAGAAAGGGGAATAGGAATGGGGGAATTGTGAGATAAACATGTGACTTCACAGCACAGTAACAATTATTAGTACTGGATCTGATGTAAAAACTTGCTAAATACAACAACCATTGTTAAATCTCCTATCACCTTGCCTGAAATTCCGTATTGCTTTTGTTTTTTGCATGTTTTTGTTCATGTCTGTGTCTATGTTAATATGTATTCATTCTTTTACCTTTAAAATAAAAAAAAAGAAAACCCTACTAAATAATGACACAGATGAAAGACCAGCAAGTAAATCTAATTTGCTGTTCACAGGATATCCTCCAAAATACAAGATACAAAAAAGTGGTTAAACTTTCACAAGCTGGAGAAATAAATACGTATTATCCTGGGGCTTGGGTTTGTTTAGGTTTGGGCTTTGGTTTTTTGCAGTAGAGGTGAATGAACTCATGGCCTCACTCTATCAGCACCTTTTAATTCATCTGAAGATAGTCTTGAACTTGCGATCCTCCTGTTTCCCAAGTAGCTGGGATGATAGGCCTGGCCACACACATAATCTTAATGCAAGAAAAGAAAATGGGCTGCAAAGGTTTTGCACAGGCATACCTAAGAGAGATTTTAGAGTTTAGGGTAATCTTAAGGATGCAAAACTAGGAAAATATTAGAAAACAAAGATACCCAGACAGATTTCCCACCATCCAGCAAACCAAATTCTTTAATGCCAGCAAATATATGAAAGCCAAAAGAGTAGGGAACAACCTGTTATGGTGTTAAAGAAAAGAAAGTTTAAAACAGACGTTAAAAATTAATTAAGAAAGCCAGGCATGGTGATCCACATTTGCAATCTCAGTTCTCAGAGAATGAGGTAGGAAGATTGTGAGTTCAACACCAGCTTAGGGAACGTGATAAGATCTCATCTCATAATCATTATGTACTGTAAACATGTAAAAATAAAAAATAACTGAAAAAAAGGGAAAAATCACTTAGAAAGCTGGATGTGGTACTGTACACCTGTAATTCCAGCATTCTCCAGGCTGAGGTGGAGGATCTGGAGTCTGAGGCCAGCCTGGGTTACAGAGTGAATCTGAGGCCCGCCTGGACCATGGCAAGACACTCCCTAAAAAAAAAAAAATTGATCTAGGCATTGTGAAGAACCATGCTAATATTCAAAGATTTTCCTCTGAAACTTTAGAAGAGTAGAAATACAAGGTTCTAGGGATAGACGTCCATTAACAAAAAGATAGATCGTTACTTGAAGTTCTTAACAAGATACTGACTTTCCCAAGTTCTTGGGAAGAGAAATTGGGACTATACCCTGTGGGTCCAGATCAACCTGCATCAGCGTAGTGGTGCCGCCCTTTCACAGCGTATGTAAGTTACTGGGTTCAATGCCCAGCAGCAAATTTTAAAAAAGAAAAAAAAGTGGGGAGAAAACTACCTCCATTGAAATCCCATCATGTATTTCTTATGTGACCCTGGACAAGTTACTCACCCTCTGAGTATCAGTTCGTTTGTGAAAGGGAAACCGTATCTAATTCTCCATAGGACTGCTTTTCAGATTAAATGCATTAATGTATGTGTTACATCTGGCACATAATTATACTTAATAAAAGCTTGCTTCAAAAATATCTGTCTGAATAAAGTATAAAATTGGTTATGATGATATTTTGCACAAATGGTACCAAGAAAATTACGACTGTCAAACTATCAAGGACACTATAGTCGTACCTGGTGATATAACAGAATGGTATACATATACTATATAATAATCTATTTCTTGCTGTTTGACTCAGACTTTGAAAGCAAATTTCAGTCTTTCATACAACAATTAAAAATGTACTGCTATCAAAAAAGAAACAAAAAAAGCCCATTGTTTCATACCTGAAGGAGCTTTTCTCAATCATTAATTTAATTATTTGAGGTTTGGTTGCCTATGCCTGTGTCTGGATTTTTGTTACTGTTGCTTTGTGTTATGAAATAATTACAGAGAGATACACAATTTAGTACATAAAAGCAAAATGATCATTTATGTACCCACCTACAGATCACCACAAATACCCTTGAAATTGTTGTATGTGTCCCAGGCACAATTTAGCCTTCAGTGCAGAAGTGTAAACTACCCTCCTGCACTTTAATTGTTCCTTGCTACTCTGAAGTCTTCACACATATGAATGAATCTACCCCTAAACAACACGTTGCTTTAACGAGGCATTCGATCTTGCTTTTCCACTCAACATTATGCTTTCCATTCTACATTATCAATCTCAAAAAGCATAATGCTGAGTGGACAAGCAAGATCAAATAATAACATAATACGACATACACGCTTGTAGGTCATCCTCACTACCATTCAGTGTGAATGCACCACAATTTCCTTGTTCAGTATTCTGGTGACGGACATATAGACATAGTAGCAAGTGCTTTGCTACTATGATCAGTGTTGTTCTGTGCACTCTCACATATGTGTAAGAGTTTCTCTAATGCAGTGCTTCCCGATCTTTACATAACCCAACTTACATAAAAATGATAATATTGGCATGGCAAACTGAAGCTACTACGCAAAACTGCTCCCATTCCAGCCTTGCTACCTGCCCTAGGACCTTGCTTTGCTACCATGATGGCTAAGGACATTGGGGGGCTGTTTTACAGGGTATTCAAAACCTCTTTCCAAAATCATTGTACCAATTTATAGTGCCACCAGCACTGCATGCACATTCCCCTTGTTCCAAATCCTTGCCAAACACTTGATATAAGCAAATTTGCCAAGCTGGTAGATGTGGCATGGTATCTCACCATGAATGGTTTTAATATTAAAAGATACTATACAATCTTTCTAACTGCAACAGTAGGGCACTGGAGCATGAAGGGGCAGAACTGAATACACAATGCAGAAATACAGGAAATACAGCTGATTACTTATGGAAATTAATTCCTTAATGGTGACTCATCTCAAATCAGAAGGTAAAGATAGCCTTTGTAATACCCACACACAGATTTAAATGGATCCATTCCTCATACATCAAAATAAATTCATAGATTCAATTTTGTTAATGATAAAACCACATAAATACTAAAAGAAAATATGAATGACTCTCCTTCCACATAACTATATTCTCCAGAAAGGCAGTCACTGTATACATATGGCTACTGAGTACTTAAGATCTGGATACTATGACTAAAGAGTTGAATGCGATTTTATTTCATTTTAACTAATTGAAAATGAAATTGAAAAACTGTTACTCAATTCAGTTATTGGAAAACTTTTGAGTTACTTGAAACAACCTGATCGTGTGAATTTACTTTTCCCAATTGTAAGTCTGTAAAATTTATATACAAATCAAATATTTACAATAAAAGTTTAGTGATCAAATTGAGATGTGTTAAAAGTTGTTTAAAATGTAGTATGAAACAAAGAACATAAAATATCTCAACAATTTTAAATAATAATTGTTAAGTAAAACTATTTTTGATACTTTGGTTAAATATATTTTTAAAATTAATTTTATTTCTCATTACTTTTGAAATTTTAAATGTAGCTATTAAGAATTCACATATGTGAGACAATATTGCTCTTCAAACTGCAAGAAAGTTTGTGAAATCATAACTCAAAGCCATGAGGCAATAAGGAAAAACATGTAACTGACTATATCACAGAAATAATTTATATAGCAAATGCTATAATCAGAAAAAAAGACAAATGATAAACTGCAAGAGTTCCTCAATATTATGGATAATCTCCCTAATGTAAAACAAAGGAAAAAATATCTACATCTCTATGAAGATGGGCAAAAGAAAAGACAATCACAGAAAAAGAAAAATAAATGACCCATAAATGTAAGAAAAAGAGGTCAAGCCAGCTCGACGAGAAATGCAAATTAGAATTGCACAAGAGTTTTGTTTCTTACTATTAAATGGCAAAAAGACAAAAGTTGCACAATGTACACATTAGTGAGGGTCCAAAAATATTAAATGGAAACTTTCATAATAATTCATCAAGTCTAAATAATTTTCATTACAGTAAATGTTATAATTGTTCAATTTTAATCTTACATGTTTCATCATCCTCCTAAAATATGGTCCCAATTTAACTACATCAGATGCCAGAATAAATTATGTAAAGCTAAACTCAGATTTTGAACAGCCACAGTAACAGTGAGAAAACACCAAAATTTGCATGCAGCATGACAATGCCAAGCAGTCATAGTTTGTTTAACAGTGGGGCAATACCTTGATACCTTCTAATAAGGCAAACATCACCTCTATTTTTATTGTTAGTGTTTGAGACAGAGGATCGCTATGTAGTTTAGACTAGCCTTGAACTTGAACTCACTATGTAGCCCAGGCTAGCCTCAAATTCACAGCAATCCTCCTGCCTCAGCCTCATGAGTGCTGTACACCACTACATCTGGCTTCCACCTCTACTTAATAACAGTGATTACAAGCTTTGAGAAAACCTCTTCAATATTATTTTACTTTTTCATGCAAAAATTGCGACAACATGCCACTGCTTGATCCTCTTCTTTTTCTCTCTATAGGCTCTTCTACCCTTGCCTGGTTCTCCTGCTTCTTTTCTATCCTTAAAGGTTGGGGGTTCCCAGAATTCTTTGTTCAGTTTTCTTTCACTTACTTTGCCTAGGCAATCACATGCTAAAACACAACAGCAACAATATTGGAAAAGGCTCCCATTCACTGATTCACTGACTCACCCATTCAACACATACGTCCTGCACCCTCACTGCAAGGTCTCCATATGTAGTCCAGGCTAACCTTGTACTCAAGATCCTCCTGCATTAGCCCCCCTAGTGCTGAGACTACAGACATGTGCCACCACAGTCCGGCATAGTTATCTTTTTGATATAAAAGGATCAAAAGGAGATAAAATCTTGCACTTACGGACCTTATAGTTGAATGGAGTAGTATTAATGTCAATAAAACAATCACAAAAATAAGTGAGCGATTATAATATTGCAGTGTGTAGGGAAGGAGGCCCAATGTTTAGGAAAAGGGCAAAATAGAGAGATTTGACTTCATCATGGAAATTGTGAAATGATCCCTGAGAGAGTGCTGAAAAGCAGAGCTTGAACTCGTAATTCCATCCCAAACCTCTCACCTGAATTCCAGACTAGAATCTCCAGACTAGTCACATATTAGGTATCTCCAAGTAGGAGGATGTGTGCATCTAAAATTTAACATATTTTAACTAATTACTCCTCCCCCTCAACAGCAGGATTCTTCAGCTCAGTGAGTGAAATCCATGCAGAAAAATCTGTGATTATTCTTTACTCTCATCACAGTCCTCATGCAATTGTACTAAGTCCTACCAATTCTAAGTCCTTCAATTGTCTACTCTCTTCCTCCAATTTTAGACATTAATTTGGTTCTCAGCATCTTCTATGAGGTTAGTATTAGAGTTCATTTGTTCTTTTTGTTCTCTGTCTCTTTTTTTCCAGTTCTGCGGATTGAACCCAGTGCTTTTGCATTGAGCTAAAGCCTTAGCCTTTGCTTGTTTGTTTACACAAGGTCTTGCTAAATCATTAAGCTACCCAGGCTAGGCTTGAACTTGAGATTTTCCTGCTTTAGCTTCCTATAGTGCTAGGATTATAGGCCATATCCAGCTGATTTCATTTGTTCTGATGATCTCTGTCCCCCTTCAATCTCTTACCTACACCATGAGAGAACCAGTTATTGTGGAAATTATGTCCCTTCTTTCCTCTTACTCTTTCAGTGACTCCTACTGCTTATATTTTGGGCAAATATCCAAACTCTGTATGACCTGTAATTGACATGTGGAAAGTCCCATCATGCTGATCCATGGCCACACATCTTCTGCCTGAAATGCATGGCTTTATCTTCCATTTGCTCCCAAGGCCTTGTATCCCCAAATGCCAGTCCATGAACTGACCTGAGTCTACAATACATGAGAAAAAGTAAAAAGTTGTCAAACAAATGTTAATTCCCCAATCATTTTGCAAAACGTAAGCAGTACCCTAGAGGACTCAGCGTTCACAGCCCAAATATTCCCTCTCTGAAGCGTCCATGACTTCTCAATGTGGGGAACCATATACTTTATTATTCAACTTGGGACCTTTCTGAGAGTAAAGAGGTGCTATTATTAACTGTGTTGGACAATGGGAATAAACCATGCCTTTCCCAGGGAAACCAGGGCAAACTGTCAGCCTACCTCGGGACAGGATTGGGTGCTGGCTTATCTCAGCTCCCAGAGCACCTCAGTCTATTCACCAATGTGTCTTATGTTTGCGTGTCAGCTCCCCTGCTTGTCTAAGAACTGCACAAAGGCAGGGTCGGCTTTTTATCTCTCTATCTCCAGCATCTTTCCAGTGCCAGGCACTGAGATGACACAAGCGTCATCAACAAAAGTAAATGTTTGTTCAATAAATTATCTGAGAGAGTAAGAAAGAGTAGGTGCCTTAACCTTAGCTAGCAACAAAAAAAATTTAATCACTATTATCTTTTCAGTCCAGACTACACTTCCTCATTTGATTAAAGAGAGGTTTAAATGGGAGCCATATTTCCATAGAGAAATTCCAAGCTTCAGATCAATGACCAGCTGTCAATCAGCCAACAGCTACTCAGCATACTCTACTCTTTAGGCTCAGGGGGCAGCCATGAGAAAAGAGCTCACATTCGGCGGGGGACAAAATGAATAAATACAATGGGCTGGAGGGGAAGTGCTATGGTAGAGCACTTGCCTAACATGTGAGGCCCTATATCAATTACCCAGCACTGCAAATAAATAAGTAACATTTCATGAAAAAGAACATAAAGTGAGTATTCCAGGGTTCATGGAAGGTAAGAGAGAACCATTCTTATGGCAGGAGGAGGAGGAATTTGAATTGAGTCTTAAGATGGAGCTTCCATCGCAAGAGAAACAGCAAGAGCAAACACATCCCAAGGAAGGGCAGGGTGGATGTGGGGAGGCCATGAAAGGAAGCAAAAGATTCATTTCAGGAATTGTATTTAGGCTGTCATGGGTTCCTGGCACAAAAAACAGAACATCTAAATATGCAGCAAATAAAAATTTAAGAACTCAGAAGAGAGGTGCTGGCATTGTTGATTCCTTCATCAAACATCTGAGATATATAATGAGGAATACATTGCTTATTTCTTTATAATTTTTATTTTGTATTGAGGATTGAACCCAAGGTTTGTGCTTAACTACACACCCATCTCTTTTTTTAAAAAAATTTGAGACAACATCTAAGTCATTAAATTGCTCAGGTTGGGCTTCAACTTGAGATCTTCCTGCCTCTGTCTTTCAGGGCTGTGATTACTGACATGTGCCAGCCACCATGCCTGGTCCTTATAATGTTTTAATCATAGCAACTATTATAAAATTCTCTTAGGAAAATTGCTTCCAGCAGAATATTCACCTAGAACTGCTGAAGTCCCTTCTTGGCATATAGGGAATATCTGCATGTTTGAAAAGTGCTCTGCAAACCCCAGTCTGCACCATCTCCTTACTGTACCCCAGATCTTTCAATCTTCTCTTGAGCAAAATTACAGCCTGAGTGTAAGGGCTCTACATGCTGGAAACAAGTACATGTAGACCTCTGTCAACCTTGGGGTTTGGGGGAAGCTGTTAGGAGTGGTTGTGACTCATGCAGCATCTCCTGGGTAGTTTTGACTCGTACTTCTGTGAGGATGGGTATGAAAAGCGTCCCCACTCCAGTGAAAACTATCCACTCTCGGGCCCCTTTCCCTACCCAGCTTTGGCAGGAAAAGCCTTAAGTCACCAAGCAGAATGGAATATGTCCTAACATATGACTTAACAATGAACTGAAACTATTGCAGTATCTACCACACTCAAATAAAACAGAGATCCATCAGGGAAAGGGAATTCTTACTTAAAAGTCATCATCTCGCTCCTCTGCTGTAAGCACCTTCTTCCAAAAGCTCTAAAGCACTCAGGATATTGCATAATCAGTGTTGGATCTATTTTTGAAGTGCAGTTTTCAAAAAGGCCAATCCACCTTCATGTGTAGTAAAATCAGTAGGATAGCTCTTCCCAGTAGCAGTCTCAAATTTACCATTTTCTTCCTATTAATCTTACAAATAAGGTCAATATAGGCTACAAATCTATAGAGGAAGTCAAAAATGTTAGGTATTAGCTAAAGAACCTTTATTTGGTGTAAATGTGTCCTATGAGCTTGTAATATTTTCACGGAGAGCAGTAAAATCACAACAAATGAGAAAAAAATTATTTTGTGTTATAGTAATGTTTATTTAGCCAAAGGAGAAAAAAGATAAAGACAAAACTAAATAAACATCCTACTTTTGCGATTAGCAAGTGGAATCTGGTGTGTAATAAAGCTTTTGAATGGTGTTATTATGAAAAGTTCTAAAATGCTATCTAAGAGTTGTTATCTAAACCTTTAAAAATAATAATAATCAAGAAATTTCCTTTATCTATTATCCAACTGAGGATGTAACAGCTAAGCAAAGTGAAGGGCCAAAGTACTTTAACTGTATTATTAAATGGCTTAAGAGGCTTTAAAAGTCAACAGCGTAACACAGTAAAAGCAAAAGTGAAAACAAAGGCAAAAAGAGCCCCAAACCTGAGGTGATCTAATTCCATTTTTCTGACAACATACAAAGTGTGTGACCGCCAATTCATGGATGCTATAAACACAGCTTCTGAGATGGCAGGGCCTGTGAGACAGGCAAAGGCAGGTATGTGCTGGAACATCTAAGGCTTGCTGGGGAGCAGCAGGTGGGAGGAGGTTGTGGAGCAAAGGAGGAGCACAGCAGAGTGGCCCTGAGGGCACAAGGGAGCCGCTCTGCTGGAAGCAGGGTCTACCTTTGGGCAGACAGCTGAGAGCATCCCGGAGAAAGAGGCTCAGGAGATGTGCTGAAGGTACTTGAACAGCTCATTCAGACCCGTAAGAGCCACAGTTTGCAGGCAAAGTGTGGTGGTGGGGTAACAGGCACGAGGGTCTATGGATGCGAATAGGTGGAACAGAAAAATATGAAAAAGCTCTGGGCAAAGCAGAAAGGTGAAAGAGACTTTTGGTAGAGGTGCAAGGGGTGAGAAGACAGCCCGAGAGGAGTGAAGAGGTTTCTGAGAGCCACAGGATGCAGGGAGTCTGAGGGGGCTCAGTGCACTAGGCAAGGCTCTGCTTTCCTTTTTTCAAGTTATTTCAGGGGTAGCAGCAATGAATCTAATAAACAAGAGCTGAGGCTACCCGCGCTTTTGTAGGACCCCTCCACCCGCCTTGGTCCAGGCACACTCTCAGAGAGATCGCAGCATGGAAAACCCTCATTCCTAGAGCAACAGCCTAAATGTCAAGGGGCAGGAGACATGAAAGGACTTTGACAACCACGTGCCATGCTACAAACCTGTGGCAATGCTATCCCGAGCCCCTCAGACAAGTGAGATAAAGACCACCATTACAATCAAGAGGAAGTAAGTACTATCAAATGGGGAAAGTACGTGTATTCCAAGATCCCCCTACCTAGGAATTCCAGTTACCTTACAGAATATCACGTTTGGTGTGTTCACTTTCCTGGCAAATACAAATATGTTTCAACATTTTAAAATCCTACCTGATGTAGGATTTGCTTGCTTCAGCAGCACATATACAAAAATCCTGAGGCATAATATGGAACTCTTATGCCTAGGAGTGAGCACACACTGAGCACGTCACTAATGCCATTTATTTATTTATTGAACTTTTAATATACTATCACACAGGTCTATTAAAATTTATGTCTGCATCTAATGTAGATCTTCAAGGTTTTAACACATTACAGATCTTAACTAATTAGGCTAATTCCTTGGATCACTTGTTGAGTAACTTCCAAGCACAAGTGTGCTGGCTGCCAGCAGAGCTGCTGAAATAAGCAGGACAGGACAGCCTTGCCTTTGGTAGCCTGGCCAATCAAACTTCTCGGATTCCATCTCAGATTGGGCAAGCTTCGTGAACTTTCACAAGCGTTAAGAAGAAAGTGATCTTTATTATAAGACTAGCCTAAAACCTAGGCAATACACTTTCCAGTGACATATTTAATAAGGAAATAAGGGAACTTCTGAATACCTGGCAACTGCAGACATGGTTGTATGTTCATTTCTATGTTTATCCTAGCCCAGTTTATGTCCAACCACTCTTGTCGTAATTGCATAATCACAGCATGTCATGTTGTTTCTTGTTGCAACTGTAACTTGTACAATTAAACTTCAGAACTGAGATACTCATGCTAAATAATTGCCTACTTTTAAAATACCTCTCTATATAATTTATATGCCACTTCAGATAAGCTCTTGAACTATGATCTGTAACATCAAAACAGTCACCACTTTTAAGCGCACAGTTTCACTGTCGCAATTCTCCTGCACACAAACCTTATCCCAGTGTTTGCAGCTTCTTAGCATACCTTACACTGTCTTGTGATCTGCTTTCCCTGCTTTATTGAAAATCTGCTTCATACAATATTTACTTACCCATAGTATAGGGCTTTAAAAGCTGAAACTCAGAAAAGGACCCTGAAATGGTCAAGATATGTACTTATTTGCTAAACACATATTAATAAAAGTATCTCTGTAAATTTAAAAAGAAAACTGTCAGTGAAACATTTGATCACCCGCCATGTACAGTGTGGGGTCCTCACACCCACATTGTCTTCTGTGACCCTCTGCTCACGTGGGTGGGTGCCATTCACTCTATCCATTTCTACAATAGCATTTATTAAAAAAGATTATCATTTCATGAAACTCAGTCTGACCCATCCAATATCTGAGTAAATTCCTATTTACAAGATGTGTGAGTTGATTTATAACGTCAATATGTTCCTGAAAAGTTGGAGTCAAATCAACTCTTCCACGTAAACCATGTCCACATAACCTTGCATTACAAGGCCAGCTCCACCAGCCCTCATCGCTGATTGGTCATCAGCAGGGTGCTGCTCCGAGGGCTCGCTGGAGTGCTGCATCCATCCATGTGCACATCCCCATCACTAACAACTCTTTAAGGAGTTTGGCTTCCATTCCTCCCATGGAGAGGTCCAAATTAAACACCTCAAACCACATAAAACAAGCAGTGCCCACAGTCTGAAATGTCCACAGAACAGCAGGAGGAAAATACGTACATAGCACACAAAGCAATGCCACCCCTCCTCCCTTGATATTTGGTTCTAATAAACTGGAGAAAAACAAAGTGCTGTACGGTAAGACAATGAGATTTGGACAATTTCTCTGCTAACTGACATTCTTCTTACACTGAATTTCTGTCATCTTCTCTCCTTGGTCTATCTGCCAAGTAGAGCTGAAAGGAAGCTTGGAAGGATATAGAATCCCATGGCTTGTGGATTTAAATGTGCGTACCCTAACAGGTGCCTCATAAGGCTGCAAGTTTTACTGGTAAGTTCAAAGGAAGCCTGTGGAAGCTCAGCACACTTAGGACTCTGTAAATATGTCTCCTGACACCTCCTGCCCTAACAGGAGGTCCACTGACACACTCTGTCTGGTCTGCGACATCTGGGATGTCGAAAAATATTCAGAAGAAGAGGGCAACAAAGAGCCTGGAACAAGCCACTCAGAATGTTGGCATGTGATGTTCAAACTGGGCAGTGTGTGCCTCTAATCCCAGGACTCTAGAAGGCTGAGGCAAGAGGATCAAAAGTTCAAACCCAGCCTGGACTTACCAAGTCTCAAAATAAAAAGTAAAAGAAGGGCTGGAGATGTACTTCAATGCAAAGGTACTGGGTTCAGTCCCCAGTACAAAACAAAACCCACAGAAAACAAAAAAAAAGCAAACCTCAAAGCACTTTTAGGTAGTGGCCTATTCCAGAAACCCATACGAAACCATAAAGTTAGGTGGTGTAGGAGTGGGATAAAGTACTAGTCCAGAAAAACAAAATCATCATTTTTTTCAATTCATAGTGAAATAGAGTCAGCCCTAAAGAGGGAAGCTAGAACCTCAGGTTCCTTGTTGGATAAATTTTCACTTTGGAGGATGTGAGTTCTCTCTACCACTAGAGGCCATTTTTGGGGGAAATTTGGTCCAAATGAAATCATAGTAACGCAGAGAGGCAGTGGCTCCCCCTCAGGCATCCATAATCCAAGAGCCCAGTGTGCCTGTCTTGATTGGTCTCCTGACAGCCATCGATAGCTATTGTCTGAAGCTGACTCGTACAGCAGGAAACATTGAGAGATTACACTTCAGTGCCGCCTGTGTGTTCTCTGGGGTGCTGGGCCCAGCGCAGGTTGAAGGTCTATGAATACACTTGCATGTTTTATCATACACATGGGCACTTCACACTTTATAAATTGCAGAACAAGAGCCAAGAGCCGGGGATATAGCTCAGTGACAGAGTGTGTGACTAGCATGCAAGCTAGGTTCAATTCCCAGCACTGCAAAAAAAAATAATAATAGAGAAACAAAAATAGATGATCAAGTCCAAATTAGTTTCCATGCCAGATCAACTGCATTTCCAAACAGCACAAAACATCTTCTGTTATCACTTAACCCAACTCTAGAATTATGAAAAAGCCCAAACTCAGAAACATCATCTTTTTCCCTCTCCAGAACCAAAGTAGTCCAGGCCCACTCCAGCCCAGCCGTCTTCTCTACTAGTGCATCCCAGTTCTTCCAAACTGAACGGTTATTCCCAGTAGGAGGAAGGAGGGCCTGTCCCCTTGAATGGGGAGGTGTTCCTTACATCTGTGTGGTGAACTTGTCGGTGCCCCAAAGGATCTTAAAAAAAAAAAGTACTACATGGAATCTATGGTGTGTCAGTTGCCTCTGAAGGCCTGAGTCAGAGCGTGTGTCTTTACTGAGGTTCTGGTGGATCTGGCTGTATCGCTTCCACAGTTCCTCCAATAACTGAATTTGTGGCTGTCTTCCAGCCAGGCAGAACATAAACTCTATCTATTTTAAAACAATTTTCCTAACCCACACGCAATGGAGGTATCTTATAGGTTGTCAACTTCCTATTGGAAACAAATCACTTCTCTCAAACTGTGCTTGCCACGTCTCAGGATTAATGCGTGTTTGTGTGTGTACATTTTTATCTCTGGCCGTGCAACTCTTGGAGCAGAGAAATCCACCCCAATTTCACCAATATGCCTCAGCCATTCAGAGCTTCTGAAGAGGAATGAATGGGTGATAAGAGCCCTTAAGCACGGGGACTTCTCTCTCACAAACACTAAGAGGGGGTAAAAAACCCTCCGGTAGAGGGAGGGGGCAGGGTGGATGACAGGGAAGGACGAAAAGCAGCAGACCGAAGGCTGCCGCGGCAGTGGCACTTCGCGAACTGCCTGCAGAGGGGTGAAATCTGTTCAGCGTACAATACGATCACCACCCGGCTGCCTCGCATGGGCACAAATAATAACACCACCAAGGAGGACAAACAGATGCACCGAAACGAGCCACCCCGGAAAGGTCAAAACTTCAGAAATCCAGGGGATCGCACCACCCACATAAGCACATCAATCACTGGGAGCGGGAGAAAGGACTGGGAGACTCAGCCCTGGATCTTAAATTGTGTTTTTTTCTCCCCAGCTCTGGCTTGCAAAGTACAGTGGTTACAGGCAAAGCTAGAGACCAGCAGGAAGGCTGAGGGCGGCAGGGGTGCGGGTGGGGAGGGAGGGGTGCCGAGCCCCGGCCACCCAGGCCTCACAGTAACGAAAGTCCTCAGCAGCCCCAACCGCATCCAGCCCATCCGCCCTGCCCAGCAGACGCCCCCCGCGGCTCCCCCACCCTGGCTTCCGTCCCCTGCAGCAGCCCCGGCCGGGCACCGCGCCACCGCCGCGGCTCCCGTCTCGGCCGCGACAGACACCCCGCAGGCCGCCCGCCCTGCCCGCCCGCCCGCCGGGATGCCAGCGAGCCCCGGGCCGGCGACGGATCCCGCTTACCTGGGGCGCCCGCGGGGGGCCGGAGGAGGTGAGCCCCGCCCCCCGCCCCGTCCTCCTGGCCGCCGCTCTTCCTCCCCCCGCGCCTCTTCCTCCTCCTCGCCACAGTGCCCGGGGCTGCCCGCCCTCCCCGCGGCTCGCAGTCCCAGCCGAAAGCCCGGGCGCCGGGCCCGCGAGCGTGCGTGCGGGAGGCGGCGGCGCGCGGCCAGCTCTCCAGCCCCTGCGCGCGGCGCGGCTCCCAACTAAAGTGTGAAAGAAGCGCCGGCCGCGGCGGAGCGTCCCTCGGGAGTGGGCAGGGAGCGAGCGCGAGCGGGCGGCGAGCGGCGAGCGGCGAGGGAGGGGGCGGGAGCTGCGGCGGCAAGGGAGGGAGCGAGGGCGGGAGGAGGGCCCTGGGCGCCCGGGGCGCGCTCGCGGGCGGGGACTCGCCGCTCCCGGTCCGGCCTCCCCGCGCGGCTCCCGCGCGTCCCGCGCCCTCGGGGAGGGGCGTGCGGAGGCGGGGGCCTGGCGCGGCGCCCGGGAGGTAGGGCCGCGGGGGTTGCGCGTGTGCGTGTGCGCGCCGGGCCGGGCCGGCGGGCGGCCGGGGCGACCCCCGATAGCGACGCCGCGTGCCGCCTGGCCTTCCGGGGTTCGTCCCTCGGCCGGCGCGGGAACCGGACCCGGCCGCGGGGCCGTGCCTGTGGGGGCGGCTGGCCGTCCCCTCCCTCCAGGGCCGCGCTGGTCCCGCGAGCTCTGGCCCGGCCGGGTCCCGCACCGGAGAGCCTCGGCCTGGCTCCTCCGCCCGCGCCTACAGATGAATGGAGCGACCGGGACACAGCAGCAATAGCGCGGGCTCCTGCGCCCTCTCCACCCTCGCCGGCCTCCGAGGACCACAGGGCTCAGGCCAGGGTTGCAGGGCTCGGGCGGGGTTCTAGAAACGCCACTGCCTGCCACTCCGTCTGTGCGCGTCTTTGCGGACCCGCACTGAACCGGTTTCCCACCCTCTGGGGAAGGATGTTCTCCCCTGCCGGCCTGTTGGGTGTTCGGTGCGCGCGCCCCGGATTGATCTTTCTACAAGGATAGCCTTTGGATGTCTTTTGTGCAGCTTCCCCGCGCTTCAGTGCTCCTTTATGGCCTCAGACACGCGAGGAATGTCAGGCACCCAGAGTGAGGACACCCAAGAAAACAATGGGGCAAAAGATCCTCCCCTGGTCCTGCGGTTTACACACAATCCGAATCATTTCCCGTACTCGGCCAAGATGAAGTTGGAAAATGGAAAAAGACACAGAGCTATGACAGTGATGAAATACTTAATTGAAACGCAAATCATCCTAAAAAGAAAACAAATTTATAATTCAGTTTCATTAAATGAGTTAGTAATCACCCGTAAGGTCTAGTTAGTTGCCTTTTTAAAAACTGGTTTTCCCTTTTCCACTCTTTTTTTCAACATGAAAGGCTAATATCGTGACCCTCAACTTGGATTCTGTTTTGTAAAATTACCCATATTCAGCCAGGTGTGCTGGCACACCTGTAATCTCAGCACTGGGGAGGCTGAGGCAGGAGGATCACCTTGAGATAGAGGCCAGCATGGGCTATGCAGTGAGTTCGAGACCAGCCTAAATGACATAGCAAGACCCTGTCTCAAACTACCAAAAATAAATAAATAATTAAAAAATACTTATTGTAATCTAAGTTTTTTCTTTGCAGCCTAATCTTTTTAAGAGTCTCGCTGAAAGTGGTTAAGAAGATAGGGTAAACAAACTGGGATTTCCTTCAGAAGTTGCCGGCCACCATCTCTATTGCCACCAGCAACTCATTTGACTTCCTTCAGCCTTTTCTTTCCTATGGGATTAATATGTGGTAGCAGTTCCGACCTCAACAGCTTGCTGGACAGGAAAAGGAAAAGAGAGTGAAGGGACAGTGCGTAGAAGACCATTCGCCCTGTGCCTGACACATGGTAAGAAATGGGTAAATAGGAGCTATTGGTTCAGTGTATGTTTTTAGCCTCACATTTATATCCTTTTTTTCTCCTTATGTTCCTTCTTTAAAGGGGCAGGGCCGGATTGTTGCTGAATTTGTCTAAATGTAGTCACCCCTTCCCTGGATATTAAGCACATGCTTGAAATCTACTCTGAGCCAATGAAATGAAGCATAACTAAACCGTGTGCACAGATCTGTTTGTATGTAGAAGGAATGTGGAGGGCTGCTGCTCTGCTCTTCCGTGTTTCTCCCCGGCCCTCAGTGGCACCGACTGCCCTGGAGAGACTGCGCTCTCTGATGTCCTGTGTTGGGTTTCATTCCCTCAGGGACAGCGTCGGGAAGGCTCACTGTTCTCCTTTGACTTGACAGCCTCAGAAGCAAGAGCAGGCCACAGAGCAAGCAGCTCATGTGGGTGGAAATGAAAGCCCATCCACACTGTGAACTTTTAGAGCCACTTTAACAATTATTCAAGATACTACATGTTCACTTTGGAAAAATTGAACATGAAATGTAACTCAAGCCAGGTGTGGTAGTGCATGGTTGTAATCCCAGAACTCTGGGAAGCTGAGGCAGGGGGATTGCAAATTCTAGTCCAACCTGGACAACATGGAGACCCCCCATCTCAAAAAGGGGTGGGGAGTCTGGGGGTGTAGCTCCTAGTGAAGGTGCTGGGTACACACACACACACACACACACACACACACACACACAGTAAAAAGATTCAAATAAGTATAGAGAAAATACAAATCACCATAATTGCACCATCCAGAGAGAAGGGCTCAGTAACTTCTCCAAGCATGCTGCGTCCATTTTCCTTTCACTGTCATGAAGTCAGTAAGGTAGTCAGAGACCTGACAGCTCACCAGATCCTGGGCCAGTGGTGGTGAACCTGCAGAGGGCCCCTTGTATCGTTGACAGCTGTGTAAGGCTCACCATCGCTATTCTAGGCAGATTGTAGATTGCTGATAGGTGTTGTTTCTCAGACAAGCCATTCCTTAAAAGCAACATTTTATGTCAAAACCTACCAAAAAAACCCTACAAAAGCCCATAGAAAACGTCCCAGAATTAAACCTGTGCTGACCAAAACAACCCAGGTTTTGTAGGGTGTGAAACACAACCCAAGGAGTTGTTTTCAAAATTAATTAAAAAAATACAAAACTACACAATCTCTTTGGAAGGGCTCATCATGGAACAAGCCCGGTGGGCTTCCAAGAAGCCCCCTTCGCAGGCACTGAAATTCCTGTAACAATTCCTGTTCTTTGATGACCATTCTTTGATTTACTCGGGATCCCCGGGGCTTCTCGCCTCCCTACCTCCACAGCTGGGGAACGGATGGGGGTGAAGCGCACCACCGCCGCCCACGCACACTTCTGCACACCTGGCTCCAGGAGTGGTGCGGCGCGGCTCTCTGCATGGACTACTGGGACGGGGAGGAAGAGCACAGCCGCGTGGGAGGGGAAGGCAGGCGACCCTGGGCTTCCATTCCGGCTGCCACTCCTAAGCGACGGGGCTGGTTGCAAAGCTGCGTGGTCAGTACAAGTCACATATCTTAGACAATTTATTATCGAGCAATCTCTTCAGCTTTCCATGGTGATAAAGGTGCTCGTAAACACTCTTAGACAGAAGGATTGAGAAACATGCACTGGCCTGGTCTTCTCGCCTCTTTGCCCCGCCACACTGCCAGAATTTCTAAACTCCATCTTTATGTACTATAAGTGTCATTTTTGGAAAAAAATGATATTTTTTTGTACAGAAAAATTATTTTAATCTTCAAAGGTGCCATTATGATAATAAATTTTCTTCTATTCTTAAATTTTAGCTTCTAAATACTTAGCCCTAAAGGACCATTCATATTACAACAAATTACATTTTTTTCCTTTCTCTTCCCTCCTTCTTCTTTTTCTTCTTTCTCTTCTCCTTCCTCCTCCCTCCTTCTTCCTCTTCCTGTTCTTTGGTGACACTGGAGATTAAACCTAAAACCTCCACATTCAACTACATCCCTGCCCTTTATTTCTATTTTTTAATGTATTCATTTATTCTGTCTTTTTTAAAAACCAAGTTCTTACTATATAGTCCAAACAATCCTCAAATTTGCAATCTTCCTGCTTCAGCCTCCTGTATGCTCAGATTATAGGTGTAAACATGTGCCACCATGCCCAGTTTATCTTTCATTTTGAAACAGTGTCTTACTATGTCACCAAATTACCTAGGCTGGGCTTGAGCTTTAGGTCCTTCTGCCTCTGCCTCCTGCATAGCTGGGACTACAGGTGTGTACCAGCACACCTCACTATGGTTTCTTATTTTTAAATATAATTGTATTATATGCCGAATATTTGTTTCCTTCCAAAATTCATACTAGTGAAGGCCTAACACTGAGTGTGGCTGGTATTAGGAAGTGGGACCCGTAGGAGTCACTAATGAGATGTAGGTAAGTTCTTGCATGTGGCATCTTCTTGCTCCCTCTGTCTCTCTATGGAACACAGCTGGAAACCAGCCCACTAAGCCTGGAAGAAGGTTCCCCCAAAATACCTGACCAAACTAGCATCATGACCTTGGATTTCCAGCCTCTAAAACTATGAGAAATACATTCATTCATTTCAGTCACTCAGTTTATATAATATTTTGTCAGCCCACACTGACTAGAACATGGTTCCCTTTAACTTTGACCATAGAAAAAGAAATGGAGGGAAATGGAGGTTGATTGAAGAAAAACAGTAAAAGCTTGAGAAAGCCCTTCCAGTTCTTTGTGTGTGTAAGTAAAATCTAAAGTGACTTAAGGTATGTGACTTATTTGTTGCAAATTTTCCAGTAAGATTTCTTGAATAATCAAGTTGAACATAGTTTCTGCCGGGTAATTAAAACATAGGTGATGCAAAAATGCCTTGAAACGTGCTGTCTGTGTTTGTTCAGAACAACAACAAGGAACGCTGTTGCTGTGTATCAAGCTCAGCACTGTGTCATTCACAGAGGGTAAACTCACTTCATCTCCCAACAGCACAGTCACATAGACAGTCATAGCCCCGGCCATTCCCAGGTGGACAGAGGCAAGCATCCAACGGAGAAAGAGTGAACGCAAAGGTCAGTGGTTGATTCTTACCAGCCAGGAGCCAGCACCTATCATTTTAACTGTTAAGAAACATGTTTGCTTTTGTTTGTCCGTTTCCTCTGCTTTTCTGCCTTCAAGGCTGGGCTCAAACTTTTACTATTTAGTTGTTTATATTTTGGTACTGGGAATTCAACCAAGGGCCTTCACACTGAACTACATCACCAGCCCTTTTTTTTGTTGTTGTTATTTTACATTTTGAGACAGTCTCTCTAAGTTGTCACGTTGTCTGGGTGAGAGTTAAACTTGGAATCCTCCTGCCTCAGCTTCCTGAAATTCTAGGATTACAGGCCTAAGCCACCACACAGGCTCAGGCTCAAACTCTTAACACCTGAAGAGAGGGGCATCTGCGTCACTTTGGCTACTGAGAGTTTGTCCCCTTTGAGTATCCAGCATATCCTCACTTGCTGAGATTTTACAGCCTTCACTAGGAAGAGCCTTCTACCTTTTATGTTAGTTCCACCATTAAGATCAGCAGCTAGAGGCTTGAGACTGGGGTGTGTATGTGTGTGTGTGTGTGTGTGTGTGTGTGTGTGTAAAGCTTCGTTTAAGGGTATCACAATATACACACAGGTAAAGCACCCAAATAAGCACTTGTGAGTAGAGAGCTATTTATGTGTTTTGATTATAATGGTGCTGTAGTGACAGCGTTGCTTCTGAATGTTTCAGGGATAAATCAGAGTAGAGAGTTTAAAGGAAGGCCTAACAACTTGCTAATAGTTCTAATTGGTCTTTCAATGACAATGACGTGTGAATTACTCTGACTAACCTGCTTTTCTCAATCTGAAAATTATAGCTCTTTTATCTATTTTTTTTCTTGGATCTCTTTAGGGTATGCATTTTCTTTTATCTCACTTTCTAAAGTTGGATAGAGAGAAGAAAACAAGAAACATTCATCCTTGAGGCAAGAAGTGATAAGAACCCATCATCAGGGACTCAGATTCATCCAGACATGGAAAAGAATGAGGTAAAGGGAGGGGAGAGTCAGACACCATGTGGATAAACCAGTAAACTGGGCTTCTCAAGGTTGCCTGCTTCCTCCTCTTTCTGTATTAAGGCCTTTGTTTTGTCCAGATATTGCTGGTTCGTTTTCTAGTGGAAACCTTTTCTCCCAGTTCACAGGACACCTGGGTGAGCGTACCGCACCTATGACTCTCCAGGTGCCTATGTCTTATGGTTCTTACTGATGTTTGCTCATAGTACTGTCCTGCATTAATATGTGCTATGGCTATTTCACACCTTAGTCTTGTCCCTGCTGTGGACCAGAAGCTCTTCAAGACAAGAGGCCTACCAGTTCCCGCAGGGCTCAGCCTCAGCCCACCCTTATGGGTGGTGGATGGACCTGCCTATTAGCAGTGATAGCAAGTACTGAAACACAGGAATTTCAGCAACTGTGACCACAACGTTGTGACTAAAGGAAGAAGGCGAGGAGAGACGCTGGGAAGAGAAAAAGGGAGCAAAACAGAAAGGAAAATAAAACATTATTGTTCTGTGTCTCAGCTTCCCCTCTTTGAAACCATCCTCTTTCCCCTACTCCATTTCTGAAGTGAAGCAGGACTGAGGTGATAAACACGAGGACAGCTGTATCTCCGATTCACCATAATGAAACCCGCAACAGGGCCCAAGTCATTAGCATTGACTGTGCCGCAGTTTTTAAAAGCTGCCCTTGTTCTGACCCATGGACTGATACAGATGCAATTACTGAGAGGTCCTTTAAGAACTGATGGAAAATATTACTATCATGGAAATATATGCAAACTATTGTCCTCAGGTTGTATTCTGAAAGAGAGAAAGAAAGGTGCCAGCAAACCCCAAAATGAGAGTTCCAAGTAGTTTATTGATCTTAGCACCTGTAAAGAAATGTTCTAAATTTTCTGACAGTTTTAACTAATTTAAGACTCCTAAAAATGCTGTGAAGGTATTGTTGCTACTATCATTATTATTATCATTATTTGAGGAACATAGCAGTTAAGTAAACAGACCAAAGCAAAGGGTACTTAGCTAGCAAGTAACAGCACTGGATTTGATCTTGGGCCTGGTGCTTAACCATTACACCATCCTACCAGCCGCTGTGACTCTGGACCTAGGGAAGAATAGTTTCATCTACGTAATCTGCTGAGTGGTAGCCATCTTCAGTGCACTTTCTAACTTCTGTGTGGAACCAGAAGAAAAGAGAGGAAAAGAATTAGCATACCAGGACTGAGGTAGGTAGAAGAAATAAATATCCATAAAAAGGAGACAAGGAAATTAATTTTAAGGCATGCTCAAAGTTACCCACTTTCTAGGCTTGTTAGTATCCTCTAGGCTTGATTATACTCCCAAGGCTTGTTTGTCTTCTTCCAGGAGCATCACGCTCAAATTCCTTAAAGATATTATAAGTCCCTAAATTGACCTAGTTAATTTTAAAAAGGCAATAACCTGAACTTATCATGAAGAAACAAAACATTCAACAATTTCAAAGAATGTATTCAGGCAGACCATCTTTGTACCTATGCATATACATTTACATCCACAGTCCTTATTTTGATTTTTTTTATTTTGAGACAGTCTTATGGCTTGTATCTAGATGTCCTCTTAAAGTCTCATGCACTCATGGGTGGGGCTTTTGGGAGATGGCTAGATCATGGGTGTGTGATACTAGATTGGAGTATATGATAACAGATTAGTCCATTGATTGGTTTGGGTGTGGTTAGATGGATTTACTCAAAACAGAAGCCCCACCCTGGGGGTGGGTGGTACCAACCAATAGGCTTATAGCCTGAATGGAATATAAAGGGAAGGGAGGCTCCCTGCTTGCTGCTTCCTGCCTGCCACACCATGAACTACTCCTCTTCCATGCCCCTCTCCTGGGCCACCTTTGCCGTGGAGCCAACCAACTATGGACTGAAACCTCTACAAACTGTGAGCTAAAAGAAACCTTTCATGTTTTATCTTGTGGGTGTTGGGTATTTTTCCCAGCAACAACAAAAAAACTTAAGACGAACAGGGTCTTGCTAAATTGCTTGTGCTGGGCTCCAATTTTCCTGGGCTCCTCCTACCTCAGCCTCCAGGAGTGTGTGGATTATAGGCTTGTACCACCACACCCAGGTAGATTATCCAATTATCCATCTTGGAGGAGAATAGTACCCCCAGGCCCAGGAGAATAGTACTTATAAAAAAAATATATATATATATAGAGAGAGAGAGAGACAGAGAGACAGAGAGACAGAGAGAGGTCTCCAACCCCAGGCCATGGTGCATCTCACTCTTTTGAACACCCATACCCTATTTTTTTCCTAAGTGTGTATTTCAACTATACCTAACTAATCTGCTTGTGCCTCTCACTGACACATATCATAAGATACATTTCAAGGAACCTACCCCATTGTGAAAGTTGAGGTCCCCTTCTCCTGTTTGGGGGATCTCCTTAAACCCCATTCAGCGACAGGATCATGCCACTTGGCTGGCCAATCAGAAGTTCTCCTTGATACATCATCACAAGAAGACTATTAAACCTTATAGAACAAGGGTCAGACCTTACAGAACAAGGGTGGCTAGCAGGCTTAGGACAAGAGCACATTCTCATGCTTCAAGCACTCAGTTTATTTAACTTAACCCTTGGTCCAAAATAACTGTTGATAAAGAACTTTGTTGTTATTTTGGCTTTTTGAGATAGGATCTGTGTAATCCAGGCTAGCCTCAACCTCCTCATGATCCTACTGTCTCAGCCCCTGGAGTGCTGCAGATTATAGTTCTGTGCTACCACACACAGCCAAGAAAAGGTTCTGCCTTTCTAGAAATGTCAAATGTCAATGGAAGGTATGTGTAAACATAAATATTAGAATGCTTTCAGTGGTGCTAGAGGTATAACTCTGTGGTAGAGTCTTTGCCTAGCAAGTGCAAGACCTTGGGCTGGATCCCTAGCACTGTAAAAATGAAGCAAATAGATAAATAAAAAAAGAGAGAGAAGGAAAAGTAGGTTCAGCCATTTGAAAGGGTAGTTTTATTAGTTTCCTCATTTTCTCCTTATTTAGTGCAGCAACGCTAGTCCAGGCCCAGCCCTCTCTCCTGGTCTCTCAGCTGTCTTGACCTCAGGCTCTGATTGCGTATCATCCATGTTTTTGGAGTACTTTCCCTAAAACACAGATCTCCATCCTTGCTTAAAGGGCTGTAGCTCTTTGTAGAGTCCAGAGTGAAATCTAAACTTCAAACCCTTCTCTCGTCTGGCCCTTGCCTACCTTTCCAGACTGACCCTCAGTTCGATCTGCTAAATGGACAGATGGCCCAAACACCAGGCTGATTTCACAGCCCTCCTCCCCCCATATTCTGTTGTTTTAATCCCAGTGGCTCAAACTTTACCCATGTCAAGAGCTGTTTCCCAACTGGTCCTGCTATTTCCCTGCCATTTACTAGCTCTGTGGCCTGAACAAGTTATCTTGACCTCTCTAAGGCTCAGGTTGTTCATCTGCCTCAAACAGTCCACACTGCACAGATGCAGAACTGGAAAAAGCCAGGCCCTCTGCCTACTTACAGAGAGCAGACAATGCTTTGTAAGTGGTTGTTATTGTATCAGCTCTTACTCTTCAGGGACCGGCTGTAGTGCTGTGTGTCCTGACAAGGCTTCTGAAACCTCCCTTGTCGGAGTTTTACCTCACCCCCGCTTACAGATTTTAGGTTTTAAAAACGCCTTTGAAAATTGGTTTATTTGCTTTAATATAAACCAATTCTGACTATGACTGGGAAAATAGACTTGTTTTCTAAGTTGTGCAGTTTAGTGACTTTTAGTATATAGTCATATGATTGTGCTACTGTCATTATTATGCAATTCTAGAACATTGCCATCATTGCAAAGAGTAAGAAATTCAATTTCTCCACATCTTCGCCAACATTTTTATTCCATTTCTTTCTTTTTTTTTCTTTTCATTGTAGCTGTCTGTATTCATCAGCTTTCCTGTTGCTGTACACAGTATCTGGTATTCACAATTTAAAGGAGGAAAGGTTTAATTTGACTCACGTTTCAAGGAGATTCGGTCCAGGTCTGCTGGCTCCAAGGCAGGAATATCACAGCAGAAGGCTGTGTGGTGCAAAGCTGCCTAGTTCATGGGGCTGGGAAACAGAACAGGGCAGCAGTAGCATAGAGTGATAGGCCAAAGACCAAATATAGTGCCCAAGCTTCCACCCCCTGCGATCCATCCACCCAGACGCACCCAGAAACGTGCCTTACTAATCTGCTAGGCATTTCTTAACCCCATGAAGTTGACATGATTAACACTCACTGTCCTAGTAGATGTGATATGAAAACTATTTTGTTTTTGCTTTGTTTTGTCTGGTGTAATGAGGATTGGATCCAGGATCTGAGCTTCAACTCAGCCCGTTTTATTTTTTGTTTTGAGACAGAGTTGAGGTAAATTGCTAAATTGCCTAGGCTGGATTTGAACTTTCAGTCTTGCCGCCGCAGCTTTCCAGCGTGCGAGGATTGTAGATCTACACCACCAAAGGGCTTGGCATTGTCACTGTAGTCTTAATTTGCATTTACTTAATGACTGCACATACTCAGTGTATTTTCATGTTTTCTCCTTTTGAAATTTTCTTATCGTTTTACAATGGATGGACTGGATGTGGTGGGATTACATCCTGGTAATCCCAGCTCTCTAGGAGGCTGAGGTAGAATTACAAATTCAAACTCAGCCTGGACAATTTAGTGGCTTAGCGAGACCCTGTCTCAAAATAAACAAACAAGCAAATAAATGAATGGCTGGAAATATAGCTCAGTAATGGATTCAGTTCCCAGTACCTCCTATCCCCTAAATAGGAAAGACATAGTTTTATAGTGGCAGTTGTAATTTATCACCACTTGGATATGCTCAGAGTCTGCCACAGTCCTTCGGTCAAAGCTAAATTATGGGGATCCAGAGGCAATTACTAAACAAGTTGTTGATTCCTGATATCACTCACTAGGCCTGATATGAATTGACTATGAGAAGAAGAAAGAGAATGAAAGAAAGTATGGAGAAAAGAACAGAGCAAAAACTAAGTAAATGGAAAATATCATGTCTATTGTCCTGAGGGTATCCAAGTTATATGTGGAATAATGCTTCTCAGCTAATGAAAATGTTCTAGTATTTCTATCAACTGAACCCTAGTCACTGTGTTTTTTTTTTACATGATTACATGGGCAGATTAAATGATGAGGTATTTAAAAATGAAAACATTTTAGTTTTTAAATGAGAGAGGAAAGAAAGAAGTAACTTTCAATTCATAATGATAAGCAGAGCGATGGGGCCTAACTGCTCCACCTCCACCGAGACATGCTCTGAAAGAATTTGAAAAGGAGGGATTCTAGCTGGGCATGGTAGCACATTTTTACAATTCCAGCATTTGAAAGGCTGAGGCAGGAGGATCCCTGAGAGTTTGGGGCCAGCCTGGGCTAGCTACTTAGTGAGTTCAAGGCCAGCATGACTACAGAGTTAGACCCTGTCTCAAAAGTAAAATAAAATAAAATAAAATAAAATTAAAATAAAATAAAAGGAATTCTATAACCCTCATAGAAACAGACCTAAGGAGCTTCTACATTCCAGAAAATGTAAAAAAGCCTTCTTAGGTACTGTCTTTTAATGAAGGAGTCCTCAGCTGAGAGAAAGGGACAGCCTTCTGTTTACTACTTGCAAAAGAGAGCGCTAAGGAGCAAGAGAGAGAAATGGGCAGTGGAATCTCACTGTAAAGGTTGCTGGAGAGGTCAGAGTGAGAGCCACCAGGAAGGCTGGAAAGGGCACTCACTGATTTCCCGAAGAGTGGCAAAGGCAAGGCTCAGGCTGCAGAGCCCACCGCGGGACCAGGCCAGACCCAGCAGCTAAACAGGACCATTGCAGGGGAGGCCTGCCCAGCTAAGAGTGGGTCACCTCTGAACAGCAGTTGCTTGGTAAATGACTCTCGCTCTCTGAGTTGCCTGCCTCAGTCTTAGAAACCCAGTTTGAGCTTCCCATTCACCTCCTCAGGCTATTTGTCTGATAGGAACTTTCCCCTTCTTTCAGCCCTGAAGGGTATGTGCAGTGTTCCAGTTAAGTTTCCTTTGTAAGGAACAGAGATTTAGTCCTACTAGCTTGAGGCAGAGGGACCAACAAATCCTGTAATTATTCTCTAAGTATCATGGGAAACAGAAACATTCTGGAAATTCAAGAGCAAATGTCTTAGGACATAGGCCTCAAAGACACCAATGCAAAAGAACTTTAGAAGCCATGCCCAGCTTGGATGTGATTCAAATATAGTGCCCATCAACCTGCCCCTCTGTGACAAACGTAATACTCAACGATATTATTGTGAGCAAGGCATCAAAGCTACTCTAGTTTATAAAAAGGTACATCTTTTGTGTGTTTTTTTTTGTCCTTTTGAGACAGGGTCTGCCTATGCAGTTCAGGCCGCCCTTGAGCTCACTATGTAACCCAGGCTGGTCTCGAACTCACAATGATCCTCCTGCCTCAGCCTCCCAAGTGCTGGGATTACAGGCTTGTGCCACCACACCAGGCTCATCATCACAAAATTTATTGTAAAACACTGTCCCCCAGTATAGTTCAGTGACTGGGCCCCACAATACTTGACAAAACAGAAAAGTTCATCTGCTTCCCAGAGTATGAAAATGTATAGTCCTCATGATCTGACAACAATGCAACAAAACAAGAAATGAATAACAAGGGGATTTTAAAAACCACAGAAGTTTTAAAACACTATTTTTGTGGAAGGTAAAAATTCGAATAAATGTGAAAGGATAAACTATGTCATAGTTTGGGGACAAATTGGCAGGAATTTGTAAAATAAAATTCATTTCCTATCCTTAGCAATATATAATAATACATTCCAGGTGCGCATATATTTAAGTATAAAATGTAAAGTCATTTTTATCTTTCTTTTAGTAGAACAAACACAGAATTTTTAAAAATAATGTAATACAGAAATAAGTAAGACTTATCTAAACAGAAATCATAAGTGAGAAGACCGTAAGTTTTGAATGCATAAAACAATTATATAATAGAAAAATATTTATAAAATTGAAAAACAAATGACAAATGACATAGTACTTGTGATATATTATACGTGATAGATAAATGGTGCAGTCCTGTAAATCACTAAGAGAAAGAAGCACAATTGTAGAGTGCTTGCCTAGCACACACGAGACACTGGGTTGGATCCCCAGTGCTACAAAAAGTAAAGAATTAAAACAAATTTTTTAAACTAAAAAATAAGAAAGAGACACAAACTTCATAGGAAACTGGCCAAGGATATGAAGAAATAATTCACAAAAAGGAAATATAAATTATTAAGAAAAACAAGTGAAAAAGTTCACTACTAATTTTTAAAGAAAATACATTAAAAATATAATGCTATTTTCTATCCAATTGGAAAAAAAATTCAATTATCTCTAAAGTTGAGGAAAGTGATAGGCATAGTAGTTCATGCCTGTAATCCTAGCACTTGGGAGAGGCTGAGGCAGGAAGATTGCCATGAGTTCCAGGCCAGCCTGGGCTACATAGTGAGTTGAAGTTTGGCTGTAATTACAAAGAGAGATGGGTTCTCAAAAACTAATTTTAAAAAATTGAGGGAGGTTTAGGAAAACAGGCACTCTCCTATCCTGTTGATGATGTCACTTATGAATATATATCAAAAGTATTAAAAGTTTTGTGCCCTTTGTCTTAGTAATTATTAACCTCATAGGAATTTACCATAAATAATCAAAGATGTGCATGGATAGAAAGTAAGCTAAAGCAGGGTGGAGTCCAGGGCTTCCACAATGAACTACATCCCCAGTCCTTCTATTTTCTGTTTTAAAATTTTGAGACAAGTTCTCACGGAGTTGCTCTTTCCCAGGCTGGGCTAGAACTTGTGAATCCCCTGCCTCAGCAGGTACATGCACCACATGCCTGGCTTTTTGGTAGAGTCAAATCCAGGCTGGCGATCCACCTGCCTCAGCCTCTCAAGTGCTGGTATTACTGGAGTAGGCAACCATGCCCTGCTTCAAAGATTCTGCAAAGTGCATTCTTTACTTTTGTAGTCAGAGAAGAGTTTATTGAAAAAAGTCTACTCCTTTAAAAGTTTTTCCTTGACAACAGCTGCAGAATTGGGTCTATTGGAGTTGGAAGTGACCTTTAAGATTTTAAGTCAATCCACCATTCTGCTTACTGCAAGAGCATCCAATGCTGCAGTTGCTGTTCATACTATAATTAATATACTTTGGGGTTACTCTTTTTTTCTTTAAATACGCATGAGAGATAAGTAGCTATTTTAAGTGTGCTGTCTTGCAGAGAGTATGCTGGTCAAGTCTTTTCCAGATCATCTGTCAGCCTGTTGGATACCAGGGATGGCTTCTGCAGTGGCCAAGGGAAGCCTTCGGATCTCCAGCTCTGGAGAACCAGCTGGCCCAGGGCCTCAGCAACTACACCCTGAAAGCCACTGCTGTGCTTATTTTGTTTGTTTGTTTAATTTCTCTTCTATTAGTATATGCTTCTGATATGTAATAATTACATTCATCTTGAAGGTTGGTAAAATACGTATTGAATCTTATTTTCACCCCCCACCCCCCACTTGCAGGGAGGTCACTGCCCCAGGGGTTGCTCCCAGCCCAGGAGCAGCCAGACTCCAGGCCAGGCTGTTCCTGTCCTTCAGATACACAGCATCCCAGCTTTGCCCCATGGCTCCTCTGACCTTTGCTGACCTGTCCTTAGACTACCTGAAGCTCTCTGCTATATTTTCTTCCTCTGTCCTCTACTGTGGCTCAGACTTCCTGTCCTGGCCCTATTTTCTCTCCAGCAAAATTTCCCTGATAAAATCCCAGTACACATAGTCCCATCTGAGAATTTGCTTCTCCTCAGAGGATCCAAGCAAACACAACTCCCCCAAAGTCTTTTTATTTTTTTTAAAGACAGAATCTTTCTTGTTCAGGCTGGCCTTGAACTCTCTCTGTATCCCAGGCTGGCTTTGAACTCAAGGTGATCCGCTTGTCTCAGCCTCCCGAGTGTTGGAATGGCAGGTATGCTCCGCCATATCCAGCATTCCCAGCAGTCTTCACATTCTAAACCCTCTGACCTCCTGAGCCTCCCTCTTTCATCTTATCTCTCCACCGAAGAGGCCCAGCTACAGCAGAAGGGAGGAAGGCAAAGGGTGAGACTGAAAGACACCTGTCTTCGGGTTCTGTGAAGTAAGACCCAAACCTGGCCACATTTCACCTGCTCAGATTCATGCTTTATTTTCCCGAGGGTGTACATTGTACCCCAAGGGCTGGGAGTTTTGGTAAATTTTTCCTAAACACAAATTCACAATCAAGACCAATACTGTCCAAGAGAAATATGATATGTACCACATGTGTAGCTAAATTTTCTAGTAGCTTTTTGGAAACTAAAAAGAAACAGATGAAGTTACTCATAATAGTAGATTGCATTTGACCCAATACATCAAAATATCATGACTTCAACATGGAACAAATAGAAAAAATATTAATGATGTATTTTACTTCTTATGGTGGTATGTCTTTGAAATGCAGTGTGTGTTTTACACTTGCAGCAAGCACAGCTTGATTTAGACTAACTACATCTCACAAGCTTGGCAGGGACTGTGTCGCAATGGGAGGCCTGTGAACCAGACTGTAAGAGTCTTGAGTATAGGAGTGAGGACTACGAGAGTAACCAGACTCATGACAGACACTTAGTAGGTGCTTTATAAATGCTTGTTACTTGCTTACCTGTACATGAAATGATGTGGAATTTGCATGTTTTAAGTATCCCTTACATGCCTACAGGGGCTCTGGAGTAATTTGAGAGGCAGTTCAGGATGGGTGGGGACTGGAGTACGTAAAGCATCCCCACCAGAAGCAAGCAGCCACCCTCTCAGTTGCAGATTATTACGAACGTCTTCAGAGATGATAGATGACATCTTCATCTGTTATCACGTTTATAACATCCCCTAGTCATTGCAGACTGGTCAGGCCCGCAGTCTTCCAAACGAGTGGACAGCAAAGGCTGAAATAAATGAAACAAATGAATGATTTCAGGGTTCTGGGAGGATGCCTGGAGATGTTCTGAGGATCTAAACTCACCCCTGCTTCTTGACCTTAACCCATTCTCCATGCACCCAATGGACAAGGTCAGTTCTTCGCCTAAAATTACTTACTGTCCTTTCATACATCAAAAGGCTCTATTGACAAAGCGAAAAGCTAACTCATGGAATGGAAGAAAATATTTGCAAATTATGTATCTGGTAAGCAAGAAGTATCTAGAATATATAAAGAAATCCTGCAGCTCAACAAAGAAGAAAACAACCCAGTGTAAAAATAGGCAAAGGACTTAAATAGGCATTTCTCCAAAGAAGACAGACACATGACTATTGATATATAGATAAAAGCTCAGCATCACTAAGCGTTAGGGAAATGCAAATTGCAACCACAGTCAGATATCACTTTTTACCTCCTTCACATGCACTGTGGTAGTTTATATTAGCCACGTTGCCTCAACAGAAAATAAGTGTTGTGAAGGAAACGGAAACAGAAAACGAATGTGAAACTGCTGTTACAGGTGGACTCCATCCACCAGACCCAGCTCTGAACTCTCCTTTTTTATAAGGACATTAATCCTACTGGAATCAGGTGGGGACATCCTATTTAATCATAGCAATTCTTTTTTTTTTTTCGCGGTACTGGGGATCGAACTCAGGACCCTGCGCTTGCTAGGCAAGTGCTTATTCCACTGAGCTATATCCCCAGCCCTCTATTTAATCATAAATAATTGCAGTTGTAATTATTGTATTTCCCAAGAAGGTCACGTTCTCAGTACTGATGATTAGAACTTCAACATATGAATTTGGAGGGGGCACAGTTCAGGCCACAGCGCCCCTCGTGGAACGTCAGTAGCCCTTTGAGAAATCTGTGATCTACATTTTAGAAAGGATGAAACTGAGGCTCAGTGAGCTAAAGTAACTCAAATGAGAACAATCTGTGAGTGACAAAGTGGGGTTCAAAATGTTGTCTGAGCCCAAACCCCAGGCTCTTCTTATTGTATAAGTGAAATGTCTTTATTTACAGACCCTGTCTTATTTCTTAGTAAATATCTGTCAACTGACTGAGTCTGGGCCTTTTCACTATTCCATTTCAAAATATTTACTGAGTGACTGCTACTGTAAGAATTTTAGTCACTGAGCTTCAAAGATGACTTGAAACCGTGTACCAGGATTCAAGGCAGTTAAAATTTAATGGAAGAAAGAGACATGTAAGCAAATCATTATTTCATAAGGAACATTAAGTGAGGATTTCATAGGGAATCAGCACTGCTGTGGAGGGATTAAAATTAATCCTTGGTATTATGTATTCAGCCAATAAGTTTCTTTCTCTTTTCTTCTCTTTTCTTTTCCTTCCTTCTTTTCCTCCTTTCTCTCTTCCCTTCCTCTCTCTCTCTCTCTCTCCTTTATTCTGTTTGTGTGTGTGTGTGTTATTGGGGATTGAACTGAAGGAATTCATTCACACTGTGCTACAATCTCAGGCCTTTTTTGGCTTTAAAGACTGTCTTCCTGAGTCCCTAAACTGCCAAAGCTGGGGTGGAACTTGCAATCCTCCTGCGTCATGCTCCCAGGGTGCTGGGATTACAGGTGTGTGCCCACAGGTCTGGCTCAGCTAACAATTTTTACATCTTCACACAGATGACCACAGGCTTTAGGGAGCACATTTGATATGCATATTTCTTTTGCTCTAGCATGCTTTCCTCCTTCATGGAACTACTGCAGATGTGCTGTTAATGGAGGGATTAATGTTTGAAGTAGAATCAGCTCTAGAGAAGCCACATCTCAGCATGATATTCTCTTCTCTGTGTTAAAGTTATTCAGTCTCTCACTGGGTAGGATCTGGTTCTTGAGATGTTTAATGCTTGGATGAAGTAGCTTATTTTTGTCCAAGACAAATGATGAGATTTCCAGAAGAAAGGAGGACAACACTTCTTTTGTGCCCATGACCACAGTCAATGTTACACATCTGCCCTTTGCTGGGTGGAAGGTCCACAGAAGGTGAACTAAGCCAGTCTCTTCCTTAACCTAGCTACCAGAGTCAGTCTGCTGGATGGGATACTTCCAATGAATGCACTTCTTCAAGGCAATGTTATATGTAGTCCATTGACTTTGAAATTGTCAAATAAATGAGTAACTATAGAACTGATATAATTGGGGTTGGGGATCTAGCTCAGTGGCACAGTACCTGCCTGACAAGCATGAGGTCCTGAGTTTGATTCCCGGTACCTATACACACGAAAGAACTGATATAACTATACTTTTCTCAAAAAGTGCACACACACACACACACACACACACACACACACACTTTTCAATGAGCCAGAAATTTGTAACTGGCAATGATGGAATTCTTTAGCTTCAATGAAAAAATCTTGCAGAATCAAATTACTTAGATCCTGAAACTTGCAGAGACAGTAAGCATTAGGTTCAGAGCAAGAGAAAAAAGGCCACTCAGTTCTTCAAAAGGGAACTACAGCACTTTTCACTCTTTGGTTTTTAATTAGATATGGCAGGAGAAGGCTAGTATTTTGGTTTCTGTCTCCAAATTAAAGCCACAAAGATTTTAAAATTCTATAATTCCTCATTGGTTTTCTATTTGCAAACAGAATTCACTCCAGCATTTACTCACCATTTATTGAGTGCCTATTATGTGTGAAGCACTGGCCATATAGAGAAGCTTTTAAGGACCTCAGGCTGATGGCTTTGGTGATGAGAATGTCAAGGGTAATGACAACAAATGAACAAGCAAAGTACCAGCACCTGCATGGTAGGGCCTGTCCTTGACTGTGTTGGTGTCTGCAGTGGAAGGGGCTGCAAAGTTAATAGCTCAGTCAGATCTTTAGAAGAGGCAGATACAAAGTACTCAGCAGAGTATTGTGGTAGAGAGGAGCTATGTCAGTCAGGGTGAAATCTATAGGAGGAATGAGTGAAAAAGCTCTTTCTTCCCACAGAAACATGCTGGTGCTAATAAGCTAAACACTTACTAATACATTATCTTTCTATCATGCCATGTTGGCTTTTGGCTCCAGGCATTGTTGCAAAGCAGTAGATCTAGGCATCATGTTAACATATAACTACATCCAATGACCTAAGGAGAAATATTTTGAGGCTAGAAATATAACTTAGAGGTAGAAGATTTTCCCCAGCATGCATGAGGTCCTGGGTTCAATTCCCAGCACTACCAAAAATTTTTATTTTTGCATTTTACTTGAACAGAAAAAAGTTTCCAGAAGCCACCCTGTACATTTCTTCAGAGATCTCATTGTCTAGAATTATTCCTAAACCAATCAAACAAAGGAAATAGAATTACTGTGATTTGTCTAGCCATCAAGAGTCAGCCCCTGAGTGCTGCCTATTTTTTTTTTTTTTTTTTTTTTTGCGGTACTGGGGATCGAACTCAGGACCCTGCGCTTGCTAGGCGGGCGCTTATTCCACTGAGCTATATCCCCAGCCCCCTAAAGTGAGACAATCTTCTTTTTTTTTTTTTTCCCCCCCCGGGACCGGGGATCGAACTCAGGGCCTTAGTGCTTAGCGGCAAGCACTTACCCCACTGAGCTGTACCTCCAGCCCCTAGCCCCTGAGATTGGAGAGGAATTCAGCCTTCCCTGAATTGATTCTCTAGCAAAATGGGAATGCTTGTGTCAGTGAAGATGGGGCCATAGTTGGTAGCAGGATGGAAAGGGTACAAGGGAGATAACCAGGGGGTCTGCACAGCAATCGTAAAGCAGAAGTATCTCCAGGCAAGGAGAGATTCCAGTTAAAGAATCCTTCCCTGATGACCACAGGGCTTGACCTTACTTCACAGATGAGCTTCTCTTACAGGAATGAATTTTGCTGATCTTTAGGATAGCTGCTAAGGACACACTGTGCTGTATATTCTGCTGGTTCATATTACACCACCTTGACCTGAAGCCAAATTATGCATAAGTGTTCTAAATTGGTTTATGGCTAGAGCAGGCTAGCTGATGTCATTTGTCAAATGTGGCACTCTAGAATTATCTTACCAGAAAAAAACCATACAAAGGTTTTTCCACAGAATACTTGAAGGAGAAATATGTTTTTGAAACAAGAATCAACATGCTATGACTTACTCCAGGCAGGATAATGGACCCATGGGCCTAGCCCACCCTGAGAAAGCTGAGCAAAGCGAGGCGGTGCTGAGGTGAAGGTATCTGCAGGGATAACCTCAGAATTTGGAAAAGGACATTTGGATGGTGCTTCCCCAGTTGGTTCTTCCTTGTAAAACTGAAATTATGAGCTTCTTGGAAATGGAGACATTTCCATTTTATACACAAATCACTCAGGATAGATGACTCCATTAATATACTTTAAAACCCTATGTCCAACATAGTTCCTTTATATGTAGTACTGAATATCTACCTTCTGATTAACTTTGTGGTGAGGTTTCTTGAAGAGGTTAACAAAACAAAAAGACTCAAATTATTGCTCACTTTTGGAAATATCATTAGCTTTAAATCTTTCTTTGTGGAAATGAAAGTGATCTATTGCACCACCCTTCTCAACAAAGGCTGCACATTGTGTCTACAGCATTGATGCCTTGGTCCCACTCGCAGGGTTTTTGATTTGGTATAGGGTGAAGCTTGGTAGTGACCTGCTTTAGAACTCATTAGGTGATTCTAATATGCCCAGGCTGACCAGCTGTATCAAAATCACACCACTGGCTTTTTACAACACAGATTGTTGGGTGCAAATTCAAAGGTTCTCCTTCAGTAGGGCAGGGTGGGGACCTAACAATTTACATTTTAATGAATTCTCAGAAGCTGCTGCTGGTGGTTAAGAGACCACACTTTGGTAACCATTCTGTGCAGCAGAATTTAGCAAACTGCAGGTTATGTGTCTAATCTGGCAGGAGATCTGGTTTTGTATCATCCATAAGCTAAGGACAGTCTTACATTTTAAAAGGATTTTGAAGAAATAAAAACAAAATAGCAACAACAAAAGCAGACACCAGGGGTGTGTAAAGCCTAAAATATTTAATATCTGGCCTTTTACAAAGATATGTGTGGAGTCCTGCTGTATAGGAGTGTGGAGTCTGTTGGAATAAAAAATAAGGATCCTAAAGGACAAGTAAAAACTTTTGGTGGGAAAATTTTTTTTGTAGCACACAACAAACACTAAACATGGGTAAGAGATTGCTCCACCCCCTACAGTGTACCAGGAGAGTGGCATAATTTTATTTAATTCTGACAATAATCCGTTATTTTCATTCCCTTTTAATAGATCAGGGTATCGAGACTCAAAGTGCATTAATTTGCTAGTGTGTAAAGCTAGTAATGTGATAGAACTCTGACTAGCAGCCACACTATGCTCCAGAGAAAGCTTATACTTCTGTTTCAAAGTAGCTAGAATTCCTACTGTGAGTCTAAATATAGAATAATCATTTAAAAACATCACCCCGCCCTCTGCCCAGTGATTCAGTTCAATTTGTTTTTGATGGATTCCACTGCAGCCACTGTGTTAGGCACTTGAGCTACAAAAACAGGGGAAACTTTATCCCTGTTCACAGAAAATGTAAAGTTCAGCAAGAGGAGCAGACATGTGGAGAAGGCTGTTCCAAACCCAGCGGGGACTCAAGGGAGGGAGTGGTCGGACAGGGCCCCTTAAGAAGGATGCTGCTTCTCCAGTTGGACGGGATCAGGCAGATTTCCTAGCAGAGTAAGGAGCACTGCTATTCCAGCATAGGTAAATTCCAGATGGAAGGATTTTAGCAGCTTATTAGTCTCCCAGGACTCCTTCAGATTCCGGCAGAGCTCAGCTTTACCTTGGCCCCTGGTTATACAAACAAGAAACAATCATACAGCCAACAGTGAAAAGGCCCCGGGCCAGCCAGTGACCGCAGCACTTACTGTGTGACAGTAAATGTTGATCTAATTTCAGTGAAACAAGAAACTTTCAATTCTACTTCATGGTTTCATGCAGTCATTTCCAAGCAAAGTTATTAAAAGAAATGCTTATTTGAGTTAATGCTTGGGCTGTTGAGGGACAGAGAGTTGCGATAGAACATGAGAGAGTGATACAAGGCTTGGGTTTCATACAGCCACTTTGGGGCAGAATAATCTGAAACCACTCATTTTATATGTATGTGTGATTTGCCATGCTGAGTAGGGGAAGCAGGCAGGATTCTCCATCATGCACTGATCCTAGGTCAAGAGATTAATATTTTTCATTTGAATTCATTTTTAAGCCTCAAGATTCAGATGAAATCCCAGGCGAGAAATACGTTGGATTGCCCAACACTGTGCTCTGAGGTTACACAGGTGAGCAAAGCGGAGATTTGTGCAAAAAGAATTCGCGGGGGGAGGGCAGACACTGACTTGGAGGGAGGGCTGCAGGAACTGCAATCAATGCTGGGATCAAGTTAGAACAGTTCAGGAACTCAGAAGAAGCACTCTCAGCCCTCTAGGGGGTTTACAGAGGATGTTTAGAGGAGACTGGACTGAGCAGAAGGTATTTTCTAAAGTCTGTTGACAGCACTTTGGACTATCCTTTGTGGCAGGTTGTCCTGTTTTTGTTTTGGTGCTGGGGATCAACCCAGGGTCTTCAGGCCTAGCACCCATTCTCTCCCACTGACCTAAAACCCCAGCCCTAGGTGATTTTTTCCCCCCTTACTACAAACTACCTATCCGAACCGCCGGGTTGGACTTGGCTCTTTGTAATTTAGGTACAATCTTATAGGAATTGTTTCATCCCTGAACCTCACCTGTCCGGGGGAGGTAAATTGTGAACAATGTTAAGGGCATGACATAATCCTTTACCCAGGGAATGTACTGAAGATAACTAACCCAGGAAAAAAAATGAACGTTTATATGGAAACATTCTGGAATCTGCTATTTAGACCAGGTGTTCTTTTTCTTTTTCTTTTTCTTTTTTATTTATTTATTTATTTATTGATTGATTGTCTTTTTAAGACAGGGTCTCACTATGCAGTTCAGGCTGGCCTTGAGCTCATTTTGTAGCCTAGGCTGGCTTCAAACTTGCCATGATTCTCCTGCCTCAGCCTCCCGAGTGCCAGGATTACAAGCGTGCACCACCACACCTGGCTCTTTTTAAATTTAATATGCCACTTTTTAAAGTTAGGAAAATAATGTGTAATCATTGTAGAGAATTTGCTAAATAAGGAAAAAGCATAAAGAAGTAAAGATTCAATCATAGCGTCACCACCCAGAATTAATATTTTATTTATTGTTATTTTTTGGTGTTTGAGTACAGTCTCACTGTGTAGCCAAGGCTGGCCTTGAACTCATGATCCTCCTGCTCTAGGCTCCCAGGTGCTGAGATTACAGGTGTGTACAATCACACCTGACTCAAAATTAATATTGTAATATCTTGATATACTTCCTCCTAACTTTTTTTGATGCATATGTGAATGTGCAGGTTTTAGGCAGCCAGTATCATATGGCACGGATTGCTATAAGACTAGACATGTGAATTTTCTCAGGACTTTATAATTTCATCAAAAAATTTCTTTAATTACTTTAATTAATTAAAAGGAGTTAATATTCCTTTTCTTTTCAGACATCTTTTTTTTCTAGTTTTGGCCATCATGAGTAATGTAATGAAAATAATGTGATAAATATAACCTGGGTCTTGGTAAACTGGAAACTTTAAAGGTTTTGGGCACATTATCAAAGCGCTTTCCAGAAAATCTATACTTTTGCCTATATTAAGGATTATTATTTCTGAGATACATACTAAGGACATGGATCAAACTGAGTATCTCATTTTAATTTCCATTTTTGTTCTATCATTTGAAGTGTTTCTAATGGCTATTTTTATTTTTTTGTTTTAAAATTGTCAGTGTCCTTTGCCAAACCTTCTACTGAAGAATTAATTTTCTTACTGATTATAGGGGTACTTTATAAGTGAAGGCTATTAAACCTTTGCATAGTAAAAAAATTATGTTATTTCATGTTATTTTACCTTTAGATTTTTTTTTAATGTGCGGGAGAATTTAACTATTATGCAATAAAAATCTAAAAATTTTTTCTTAATGTTCTTAGGACTTTTCCTCCCTTCATGGTACTAAGGATAGAAAAAAAGGCCTTCACACTGAGCTATATTCTAAATCCTTTTAATATTTTATTTTAAGACAGGGTTTTCTTAAATTGCTAAATTGCCCAGGGTGGGCTTGAACTTTTGATCATTTTTCTCTAACCTCACAGAGTGTTAAGATTACAGGTATGTGTCACCATACCCAGGGCTCCAAAGTGATTTTATGTTTAGAGTCCTTTCTCAAGTGTAAGATAAATATTCAGATAAATTTTATTTTACTTTTAACAAAGTATTATTACATATTCTACAATTACCTCAAATTTTTCTGGGATTTATTTTGGTTACAATGTGAGGTAAGGCTCACCCATATAATTGAGGCTTAAAAAAAACAACTAAAGCAATATTCCAGAACCAGAAAGTGTCTTTCATTCTTTTGTTTTTTAAGTGAAACTCAGTAAGAAGCTGGGGATATACCTCAGCGGCACAAGTGCCTGCCTGGCAAGTGTAAGATCTCGAGTTTGATTTCTAGTACAAAAAAAAAAAACCTCAGTAAGAATAAAAAAACACAATCAACAGACCAAACATAATCTCAAGAAACTTTTCTTTTTACTGGAGGTCAGAGAGCTGAGGCCAAAAATGCATGTTCCTTTGCATTTGACTATATTGAGTCCATGAGATAAAACTAAGCATAACATACCCATCTCAGAAAGTAAATTCATCATTATTAAAATGCAAACTACCCTTTCATACCCTTTCAAACTCTGGAACGTGCAGGAGAAAATAACACACCAGTATCCTTGATAATCACTCATCCAGTGCATATTTATTGGAGCCTGTATGTAGAGACATGTTCCAGATTGTGAAATAACTGTAATTACAATTGCTGTGCTTCAGGACATAGCACTAGCATGTTTTATATTGTGGAAAAGAGAAATATTGTCAGTTTAGTATGTTTCATATGATTGAAAAAGCAACTCATCTAAAATATAACTAATTCAGAAATGCCTTAATATAGGACATAGCCATTATGAGGGAGCACAATGTGACAGAAATTGCCGGCATACTCAAAAGACGAGCTATATATGTGAAGGGGAAGGGGAAGAAGAGCTATATAATGTTGGGGCTTACCCAGAGGGAACAGTGCTTTGGTGTTACAGTCATTAGGTATTTATGCTATGTAGTGGGCAGGCAGTAATATCCCGCCCAAACTTAGAAAATGTCCTGCTAAACGATCACATTCCCTTCAGGATTACCCACCCATCCTTCTCAGTAGTCCAGTTTTCTAGGATCCAGTTAGAGAACATTATCTTGTCTGTTTCTGGAACTGCCTTCATTGAGTGGTGTGTGGGGCCTGTTCCTTTGGCATTTACTGAAGGATAGTACGAGCAGTGGCCTTATTAAGTTCACTGTGGCATGTGTCGTAGAAATATGGACATTGTCTAGTACATTATTTGCTGTGCCTTTTTCTACCTAAAACCTTTTCCTGCCTGGATGAGTGGCTCCATGTTAGAGTATGTGCTTAGCGGGCAAAAGGGTCTGGGTACACTCATCAGAGCCCCCAGTGGTTAATTGCAGTAATTACAAACTTCTTTTTCCTTCTCTTCTACTTTTTTTTTTTTTTTTGTGGTACTGGGGGTTGAACTCAGGACCTTGTGCTTGCCAGGCAAGCACCTATTCCACTGAGCTATATCCCCAGCCCCTCTTCTACTTTTTTTTTCTTTCTCCCTCTCTCTGTTTTCTTTCTTTTTTATTCTCATGCCAACAAACTTATTAACTACATAATGATCAGGCCTCTTCTGATTATTATGTTCTACTTTATGTTATAATTCCTTATGTCTAAATTGTTTTCAGTCATGATAGTTCATTTCCTAATTGTACTTTGTTTGTAATTGTTCAATTGCTCTAATTCCATTTCTTCCATTATTCTAATAAATCATTTCTTCCTAGTTACCTTGATATCAGGAAGAACAGCCCTGCCAGGAAACATTCAGCCTGGTATGCCAGCATGGACCCATGCCAATGGGTGCCTCAACTGCTGTGCATGGAGGAAAGAGTGCTGGCTCAGTGAGCTGCGCCTGCTCTCAGCTTGGGAGGAGAAGCTATCAGCACTTCTCCCAAATGACTGACATCATGCTTTTTAAAAAAATAGAAAACCATAACCATGATAATATATTCCCTTTTTACTTATAAATGAGTGATTTTTAAGTTTCATGAGTTCCATTTCATTCCCCAAAGCATGACTATACCTACGAAAAATTTTAAAATATTAGCTGGGTGCAGTGGCACATGCCTGTGATCCCAGTTTTGTTGGAGGCTGGAGCAGGAGGATCACAAGTTCATGGTGAGGCTGGGAACTTTAGCGAAATCCTGCCTCAAAAATCAAAAATCAAAAATCAAAAAAAGTCTGGGGATGTAACTCAATTTGAAGCCTTGGGTTCAATCCCCAGTGGCACACACATAAAAGAGAAGTTTGTAGATTTCACATAGGAATAGGATTTTTTTCCACAAATCTTCCTAAAATAGCCCTCATGAGCAAGTCAAATAGACTTCTTTGAAGAGATTTCAGGAAGCTGGTCACTAAGTATCTCTTCCATTGTGTATTCAAAATACAAAAATGTTCAATTATTGTCTCTAGATTCAAAATGCTGCCTCTTTTCCTTTACTAAAAGAAGTGTTTCAACAGGCCAACATTTACTGGCTAAGGAGAGACTGGAGAGTGAGGCTGGGGGATGGGGTGAGGATAGGAGCAGCGGTAAGAATTAAGGACAGGCACACAGAATTTGCTTATCCAGCCTCTCCTGGCTGAGTCCCACAGTTCACTTGAGATAAGCCTCGAGTAAGCCCATAGGTGCATTGCTGTTGGCTATAAATAATGGCATGCGGCGATTCTCCAACAAAGACTTGGAGAAGAACATTCAGGCAAACACTAATGACCTAAATAAAACACATTCAGATGTAGATGAAGTTTTAATTTTTACTAAAACTCTCAAATCCAGCAGACGTGCTTCTGAGAGCTTCTTTTTAAATTGGTCTAGTGTGAGAAATGCGCACTCCCCACACATTCATCCGCTGTTTTGTAAGCGTATCTGCACACAGTGCATGCATGAATGCTTCTCCTGTGCTTACAGGGTTCAGCACGGTGCAGTGCCATTCAGAATGCAAAAGGAATGGAAGACACAGTTCCTGCTTCTGAGGAGGCTCCTTCTGGGCTGAGAGATGAGTGATAAGTACATGAAACAACTGGTGAATAATACCAGGCTGGATAAAAGCATGTGGGTGTTCAGTTCAGACTGCAAGCACTAAAAAAATTCAGAGATAAGAAAGAAAGATCATACAAAGAGAGAAATCAAAGAATAGTCATTTTGAAAGGGATCGCAAAGGCCTCTTTTCCTGTCTCAGGTGTCAGCAGTAAACTCTGTGTGGCTGTTATGCCCTGGGAAAGACTGAGGACAGATTGTGATATCTTACACCTGTCCTGGACAGTCCAATGTCCTACTGCAAGAACATCCAACTAGCCACCTGCAGAAGGAAAAGAAGCACGGACTCTTAAATGTTCTAAAATGGTCTACACTTTAAGAAGTACATAATTCCTATTCCTCTTGGTGTATAAATTCTTTGTGTTATGAAATTTACTATTCTGATCATGAGTCTTGTGGAGAAAGCATGAAGCATAAGAATATGAATATGAGTGTAGTAGATACAAATTTCAATCCATAAAGTCATGCTCACTTACATTCAAATTTTGAAGACCATCGATAAAGTTCCATAACCTAATATATCCAGTAGTACCTACTGGAATGTGCAGGTCAGTTGTTGGGAAGAATGTCTATTTGAATTTTACCAATTACTTCTTCATAAGTAGTCATTTTATATTTTCTGGGTCAATTTATATTTGATGCCCCCCCATAAAGCTGGTTGATTGAACAGGGAAACTCAGGCAGTCATTTCTTCTCTACATTTGAAGGGTTTGTTTTGAGGTGCTGTACCTTGCCCATGTTTCCTAAGCATCATGCGCTATCTTGATTTACCCACTTACCTTGAGTTCATGGCTGAATTCTGGAAACTTCCAAGGTACTAAATTGTCAGGTGGGAGCAAGGAATTCTTTTCTCTGCATTCGTCTCTTTATGCAGGTATTTACTTGCCTACCATTAATCTGGTTGGTCCACTGTGAAGATGGTTCACCTGGCCTGTTCTGGACAGCTGACTTTACCACTATCACAGCAGGAGGGCAGGGAACTCAGTGACTGCCTTGCCTTTGCTGTTTCCACAGACCCCAGAGGGAGCAGAGCATTTCTCTGTATAAATCACTGATATGTACCTATAGTCATAAATTATCCTACTGTCCCACCCCTTCTAGTCTGAGATCAAGGAAGTTGTCTACTTGCCTAAATCTATACGTAGACCAGCAGTTCTAGAGGTAGCAGAAGCAACAGCATCTAGGAACTGGTTAGAAATGCAAATCACCCCTCCCATCCCTACTGAATATTATATTCTTAGGGCGGGATTTAGTGATCTTTGTTTTAATAAACTCTCCAAGGAATGCTGATATAAGTTAAAATTTGAGACTCACTGATCTATGCCTTAAGTTTTTTGTTTCCCTGGTGAACTTGTTCTCAAATTGTAACAGGATTACCATGAATTGTTGGACTCCACCTACACAATTTCTGTCCCAACAGGTCAAGGAAAAGCCTGAAAAGTTACATTTCTGTTTCCCAGGTAATGATGTTCATTCTGCCAGTGTGGGAATTATATTTCCAGCATCATTTTCTCAGAGGTATTGGTCAGTATCATAACTGTCAATTTTCTTTCTTCTGTGTCTTCTAATATGATCCACTTGATTTTCACTGCTAATTTAATAACCTATATTTTCTTGAAATCTGCTTATATAGAGATGCTTCTACCGCAGAACTAACCATCACCCATCTGACATGGACATATACTGAGGTTTCTGAAAGCCAAAGTCTGATGCAAGGCCAGCAGCTCTTATGCTTGGCATTCCAGGTTCAAATTCCAATTCCAGGGCTAATGTAGTTGGTCTCTTTCTAGGAGAACATGTCACAAGACTCACAAGGAGAAAAAGCTCCAGTGTTCACTCCACAGGTTGTATTTTATAGATAGCAGCTGGAATTCCACGGGCTTCTTTCTTCCTAGAATCCAAGGAGAAGACATTGAACAAAACATGGCCTGTGGGAATACAGAGAGCAGGCAGAAGGAGGAGCTGCGTAGGAAGGCAGGGACAAACAAGTGAGCAAATGCTTTGGAGCCGAATGTTGTTTCCTTCAGGTGATTTCTTTTTTCATCCTTTTTAGGAAAAAAAGGGAGAACCTCACAACTTCTTGAAGTTTAAGTCTTGGTGCTGATGTCAGCAGACTAATGGAGAATAGAAGGTGACTACCACCTCGTGTTCAGGTTTAGTTGAATTTATTTATTTATTTTTTTGCCCAGAACATTAAATCTCCCAAGGTCTGGGATCTAATTTATATTTGTGCACTATCTAGCTTCCTCAAGACACACACACAGACACCCCCCCCCACATTTTATATATATATATATATATATATATATATATATATAAACAATTACTTCAAGCAATGAAGAACCATTACTTCAAGTCTATAGGACACAACCACATTCTTAGCTAGGCAAGGAGCCACTCCAGAAAGGAGCTTATCTTACATTTTTAAAAAAAATAAAATTCTCCTTTATTAAGTGGCCCATATGTCTCTGTATGAAAAAATCTTCCAAAGAACTTGCTGAATATGTTACCATAATTTTTTAGATTGTTCAGCATCATTTATTAATGCTACCAAGCATCGCTATTATTAGGACGGTCCTGAGGGTTCCCAGACTGTAAATAGGACTATCTCAGTTAGGGACATTTGGGAGACTTTTCTGCTGAGACAGCACTCTGGTTGCCATTACAGTGATAGGTGTGAGATTTGTTCTTTGCATTGTGCATTTCGATAGAGTGGGATCACCCATGTCCTTCAAATATTTGCTATGGTTTTTTTTTTTTCTGTTCTCCAGTGCTAATCACAGCATCTTGTTTTTCATAAGCCTGAGTATTTACTGACTTGAATTGAATTTAAACAGCAATTTCCAGTTAACAATTGGAAAAAAGACTTTTCTACTCCACTCGTCTGTGAAATCACCACAACCACCAGCAACAGCAACAAAACACAGAAGAAAATAAAGGAGCAAGAATGCAGAATAAAATCTATGAAGGATATATGTATGGTCCAAGTATACCTTATTCTTAATTTTATTGGATTATTTTTAACTGTGATGTGTACAGTTTTTATGGATATGTATATATGTGTGTGTGTGTGTGTGTGTGTGTGTGACTGATTTCTGTTAATATTTTAGTGCCTTATGGAAATTGTATATTTTCCACTGAGCTTCTAAAACTATTCTAAATATCTTAATAACTTGTATTTTTGATATACTATTCAATTTTTCCTTCTATTTATTTTTGTTTTAGTACCATACCCCATTTCTAAAAGAAGCCTGCTGATGGCTCACATTTTGGTCGCGTTTATTTATTTATTTGTTTATTCATTTATCCAGGACTGGGGATGATACCCAGGGCTTTTGTACTTAGCTACATCCCAGCCCTTTTTATTTTTTATTTTGAGCTAGGGTCTCACTAAGTTGCTGAGTTGCTCGTGTTGGCTCAAACTTGTGATCTTCCTGCTTCAGCCTTCCATAGTGCTGGCATTAGAAACACGCACCACCATGTCCACCTTGGTTGCATTTTATATAAATTCTAATACATTTATTTTATTTATTTATCTCTTATGTGTGTTTTTTAAAAGCCTGTGATTATTGTAGGGTCTTTTGTATGGGAATGCCTGATCTAGCATTTCTAATAGTATTGGCTGATCATGTAAGGATTTGCATTTAGCCTTGTGTTTTCAGACTACAGAGAAGCAAATTATCAAAACACCAAAAAGCAAGCAAACAAACAAAAAACTCCTTGATTCTATGAGAATATAATTTGAAATTATGACCAGTGGAAGATGTGTTATCTGAAAGTCATTAGGATAGTTTTAACAATTCCCAAAGCTGTAGTATTGTCAGGAGCGTCTCTCTGAGCTTGTGCATAGTTCTCTTTTGTACAGCGACTCTGTTCTTGAATAGTAATCAAGTGAAGCCTCAGAGACAGGTGACATTTTGCAGCTAAGCAGAGTTCCAGAGCCAGAAAATGAGGCATCGGTACTTTATATTTATCATAATGCATTAACACAGATGCTGAAGTCAGACATTGCCCAGCATTTTAGAAAATATCATCCTTCTGATGTATCCAATTGGTTACTTGTATCTAGAAGTGATTCATTGCTTCCGAAAAGGTTGCCTTTCACAAAAGAACAACTATCTAAATATCTAGTTTCTATACACAACCTTGAAGTCGTTTAATTTTGGGATTAGCTTTGCTGTGAATCACCTTTACCTTACCTTAAAAAGGTGAGTAACCATCCTCAGCCAAGAGGCAGTAGCCTGAGCTGAGGAAGCTATTGGTTCAGAATTGACATTAGTCTATATATTTCTTGCTATAGCTAGTGAATATGGGCCTCTATAATTCCTTGAGCTATTTGTCTATTAAGCCTGGGAATAGAATAATTATACTACAGTTGCCACATAGTAAAGAAATGTTGCCAGGAAGCATTGGAAATATCAGTTGCAGCAAAAATGGGGACATTTTTTAATTGGTTTTCAAGTTAAAGACTGTGGCACAACAAAGTACCTTGAAATTTAGTGTTTTAAAAGAACCACCTTTTAAGTATTCTTATGATTCTGTAGGGGATGGCTCAGCTGGTTTACTCTGCCCTTCCCTGTGGTGCTGCCAGGGGTCTTCAGGGAGTACTCCTTCAGTGGTTGGTTGGGTCTGGAGGTCTAAGACATTGTCCCTCATATACCTGGTGTCCTTTGGGGAATCAGAAAGCTAGGCTCAGTTGGACCCTCTCTTACTTTAGGAAGTTTCAGAGTCTTCTCCATATGATCTCTCAAGAAGGGTGGGTAGACTTCTTACAAGACATCCCAGGGCTTTGAGAGACCATCTTCTCCAATGCCAGGCTTAGGACTGAAAGGTGCCATTTCTGCTTTGGTCCAAAGTGGTCATAGAACATCAAGATTCACATTAAGGACTCAGTCTCCACCTCTTGATGAGAGAAGGGTCAAAGAATTTTACTCACACTCTCAGGCACAGGTGCTAGAGTTGGACTGCCTGGTTTCAAATCTAAGGCTTACAATTTTAGCTGTGGGATTTTGGTGACTTTTTAAAAACCAGGGTTTGGATTGAAAATGTCCCCCCCAAAAGGCCTCATATGCTCATAGGTGGAGGTTTTAGAAGACGATCAGAGGATGGTATAGCTGGTGTGTGTTAGGAGGCGGGTGACGAGGGGTGTCACCTGGATGGATCTATCGCCCTTCCCAGCACCCCCTTCTCCCTCTGCTTCCTGCCCACCGTAACATGAGCAGATTTCCTCTGCCAGCCCCTTCCACCTGTCCTTCCTACTGTGGAGGCAGTTGACTATGGGCTGAAATCGGTCCAAACTGTGAGCCAAAATAACTTCTCCTCCTTTAGTTGTGAGTGTTGGCTAGTATGTTCCAGGGATGAGGAAGTGACTAAAACCTATACTGAGGTGCACTTTGTATGCAGTGTACTCGTTTTTAGCGTTTATTTCTTGCACTTTGATGAACTTATATGCCTTCACGACAACCCATATAACCAGGATAAAGAACATTTATATCACTTTAAAATACACAGTATTTCTTTGCACCCTTCTGTGCTTAATGTTCTCCAGCCTTCAAAGGAGACAAATATTGATCTGCCAGCACTATAGATTAAATCTGTCTCTCCTATAATTTTATGCAAAAGGCATTATGTGATACATATACTGTACGTTGTGCAAGCCTTTTTTCTCTTAGATATTTTTGAGATTCATCTGTCTTTTTTTTCTGTTTTGGTATTCTTTTTTACTGTTTAGAAATACTCTACTATGTGGATATACCAAAATTTATTTGTACATTTCCTTTTGATAGACTTTTGGGGGTTGTTTCCAGGCCCAGATATTGTGAATGAAGCTGTTAGGAATATTTGTGTACAAGTCTTTGTATGGACACAGGTTTATATTTCTGTTTGGGAAATTTCTAGGAGGAAGAATGATGGGTGTTACAGTAAGTATATGTTTATCTTTTGTTTTGTTTTGTGAGTCTCATTAGGTAGCCCAGGCTGGCCTTAAACTCACTAGATAGCCCAGGCTGACCTTGAAGTCCAGACAATCCTCTTGTCTCAGCCTCCTGAGTGCTGGTATTATAGGCATGTACCACCATACTTGGCTCTATGTTTGTCTTTCAAAGAAAATTTGAAAGTAGTTTATAGGTTTTTTTTTTTTTACCATATTATCCAACTCACCAATAATATTTAATAGCACTATTTGATCCATAGCCACGTTAACACTTAATATTGTATTTTTAATTTTAGGCATTTAAAGCATATGTAGATAACTTCATTATTATTTTAACTTATATTTCTCCTGATGACCAATGATATCAGGCATCATTTTATGTGCTCACTGACACTTATATCTTCTCTAAAGTGTCTATTTAAATATTTTCTATGCCTAATTTCCTCACAAAAATGGGAAAATAATAATTAAGTATAATCTTAGAGTTTATAAGATTAAATATATAAATTATATACACTCACACACACACAATATCTCCCCTGGAATACAGTGTATTAGTTTTATATCACTGCTTGTAAGAAATTATGTTAAACTGAAGAGGCAAAACAACATAAATTTATTAGTTGACAATGTTGCAAATCAAATTTTCTACACAGGTCTCACTCCATTAAATTTGAGTATCTGGCCGGGCTGTGTTCTTTCCTGGAAGGTCTAGGGAAGAACCTATTTCTTTTCCTTTCTTTGGAAAAAGATTCACATTTCTTTCCTGGTAGCCCCCATTCTTATTTTTAGGCTACTGTGGTTGGGAGTCCATAGCTAAGGTCAAATCTGGCCTCACCATATACCAACTGGACCATTTAATTTTAATCTTCAACTTGACCAGAGTAAGAGATTCCTGAGGCTATGAATGGGTCATGGGGGTACTATATCCACCTGTGGAGTAACCCTAAATTAATGGCTAAATGCGCTAGAGTAGCTGAAAGGCTGGGTTAATAGCTAAGGTGCTGTTAGGAAGTGAGGCCTCCTTGGAGGAGGGCTCACTGAGGCATGCCTTTCAGGGTGTATCTCTTGCTCAAGGTCTTCCTCTGTGCTCTGCTTCTCAGCTGTCATGCGATAAGCAGCTTTCTACCATATTTTTGAAAGAAGTATCAGACATTTTCCCCCAGCAACAGGAAAACTGACCAACGCAGCAACTGTGTGGTTATGGGCAAGTGAACCATGTTTTTGAATTGCCATTGCCTTAGCTGTGAAATTTCAGGCAATCCTGTCAGCCATCTTCACAGAATTTTACTGAGACTACTGAGCAGGATGAGTGAAGACCGCAAACAAATCTGATCTCCGGTTAGACTGAGGAACACGCAAAGTTAGGTGAGCACTGTGGGAACTGCACTACGCTCAAGTAAAGGAACCAAAATGTGGAGAAAGAAGAAAGCCGGTAAATTGTTTGTAGACATAAAGAGAACAGCGGAGGCACAGAAGCAGCTACTTGAGTCCTGGCAGAAGGGACTGTTTCTGAGAAATGCACCATTTTCCTGCCAGAACTCTGGGAAGGCTGAGAAGGCTGAAAGGCTCCAGGGGCTGTGGAAAGGAGAGTTGAAAGCCTGAGTCTGGAAATCAAGGACCACTGAAAAAACTGAAAAATCTGCTAACTCTTATGAAGACTGTGTTTTGCCCTGTGAAGGGACAGATGACTGCGGCAAACTAGCAGTTTGTTACAAGGGGAAATTGAACCAGAGATTTGCACAGTGGAGCAGTGATCCCCAATATCTTTGGTACCAAGGCCTGGTTTCATGGAAGATAATTTTTCCCTGAACTGGGGTTGTGGTGGTTTGGGATGATTTAAGTGAATTACATGTAGAGTGCACTTTATTTGCATTATTATTACACTGTAATAGGCAATGAATTAATTATATAACTTAACATAATGGAGATACAGAGGGAGCCCTAAACTTGTTTTCCTGCAACCAGACAATCCCTTTTGGGGGTGATGGGAGAGAACAACCTCAGAGGTGTGTTGCTTGTGTCTACAGCATAATCTTGTTCTGGTTGCTGCCAGTGCAGAAAACCCTACTTCACAAAGATAAAATGTTGGAAGCGAAAGCTGGCTTTTTAGGACCTAGGTAGCAATCTCAAGGTATTCCGTTTTGGTTTTAACTCATATGGAGATTTGGAGTTGTTTCAAACATACTTTTAAAGGACATAATGATTTCTGATCTCAAGTTGTTGATTCTGTTCTAGCACAAAGTTGATTCACCTGGTTTATGCATAAATAGGTCCATTCCTTCCCAGTTTTCTTTGGGGGGAGGGTGTGGGAACATCTTATATTTAGATGTCTCCTCCCTTCAAACCCTCATCTGCTCATGGGTGGGGCTTTTGGGAAGTGACTGGATTACAGGTGTGTGATACCGGACTAGCCCACGGCTGGGTTTGTAGCTGGCTGTGAGGCTGAGAGTTGAAGACCGATGAGAAGAGGTGGGCTGCTGTGGGTGTGGCCTGGAGGATACATGTCCCTCATCCTCCCCTTATCCTGTGTGCTGCTTCCTGCTTGTCATGCTGCCCTGTCTTGGAAGCAGCTACCTATGAACAGTAAGCTCTACAAACTTTCCTACTGTAACCCGTGAGTGTGGGGTATTTTGGGGTATTTTGTGCCAGCAATAAAATAGTAACTAAATAGAAAGTAATGCTGAAACTCTTGAAAGCTGAGACTGGGGATCAAGCACCACCTGGGAGAAAGAAGGCCCTGGCTTGGTCTTTCCAGATCTGCTGTTTGAAACATATAAAAAATCCCAGTGTCCACTCATCACCCCTATAATTCCAGTTTGGCTTTGAATGCCGAACTGAACAGTTATTGTTTTCTCTTGAAGTAACAGATTGAATTTGTTGAGAATGTTAAATACATCACACGAGTAAAGAAGTTTTGTGAGCCCTCCTGTGTCATTGAAATGTGCTGCCAGTAGAGGCTAATTTTCTAAAAAAGATTCTCTGGAATGGCTTTTATAACTCAAAACTCTGGCTAGTGATCTACCTCAGAAACCTGGGTATAAGAGAAGTCATGTGAGCCCTCCGCACTCATTTCCTCATGGAGCTGCACACAGCTGTGAGTTAAGAGCATGTACTTCTATGTGGTTGACAGTTCTAATCACACCTTGCAAAGTGTTAAAATCAGGTGACAGTGTTTGGCTAGGAAGTATTTCTTTGTGGATGACACGGTATGTAGACTCACATTCAGGACCAACCTCTTTGATCTAAGTACTGAAGCCAGAAAGCCATGGTAGCCATTCTGTCCATGCATATACAACACAAAATTACCAATTAAGTTTTCCTGATATGTAACCATTCAAAGACTTGAATAGTTCTGCAGCTGTGGTGTTGTTTGGTAACAAGAGTGTGCATAATATATTCTTTTTTTATTTTAAAGAGAGTAATAAGAAAAAAAGAACAATAGCAATATACCAACATCACAGACATAAATAAAACAAAGCAAGCACATAAAAAGTGTTACAGGATTTTAAAACAAAATGATAGGAATCAACAGTAGTTGTTATATTACATATTGTGATCTTCAACTACGTTACTCAGATTACCATGTAAGAATGGAAGATTGTTCAAATCATTAAAGAGAATAAAACAATTATTAAATAAAAATTAGAGATAATACAGAGTTTCACTAGACAACATGGTAGATATTCATCAATGGTTGTTCCATTGCGTATTGTATTCAAATCAGTTGCTCAGATTACCAGATATAACATTCTTATGCACAACCTCCTGAAAAATATATTACATCATTCCCTTGTGACCATTTATAGGTTCATCAACCTGGATGACACACCACAATGATTCATTAGTTCTCTATAAAAATTGTGCCTCAGTATCCTCTGCTATGTCATCAATTCTTCTAATTATGATGCTAGCTGAAAGAGAAACATATGCAACCTTTTGGGCTGTAGCCTTTCCTAAAAGTTTATGAAATATTCTTAGCAATAATTAGGATCAACTTTTTATCAATAATAAAGAACTTTTTCACTTTAGCAATGCAGTTAGCACTACAAACTATGCTGCAGTGCAGACGTAGTCGATGAACTGGTGGCCTTCCATACTTGCTTCTGTGGTTTGTCTTAGCATTTATTTTTTCTTTTGAAAAACCCCAACAGCTTGTCGTTTTAATGCAAGGTGTTTGGTCTTCATAAGGGAAATCAGTTTTGAAGATATTAGGACTGTGTTGCAGAGCTGGTCACTATATATTACGCAAAATGGGGTTAAAGAATGCTAATCACCTGTTGCAATGAACCTATAATTTAAGGAGCAGTATTGATGTTTTCCTTTAAATGAAGCTTTCTTTTTGTTGGCAGTCATAGAGTCTTTTGCTTTCTCATCAATGGGTCTATGCCCCTTTACAAAGAAGGCTCCAGTGATGTTTGGTTTTCAATCATTTTGGCTCAAGATATCTTGTGGGCTGACCAAAACTGTGACTGAGACATGTGTCCAGTGCATGAAAGAGGAGTGGACCAAAGTGGTAAGTGGTCAATAAAATGATGGGCAAGCCATTCACAGACTGAAACAAGTGTCCAATTTATAGCCTGTTACCAGATGCAACTGTACAACTGAAGTACATCAACTCACTAGTCACTATAAAACCTGCCACCAGATGCAGTTTATTGCCACTTGCTACTCACAGATAAGGTTTTGATATGAATCTGCAAGCAATGGTCTCTGTATGATGAAACCTCTCTGTAATGTTAATCTATATTTGCAGCTGCTCCCCAGTGGTGCCATATAAGCTGCATATTAGATCATCAGGTCTTAGATTCACATAGGCAGTGTGAAACATAGATCTCTTGCATATACAGTTCACAGTAATATATTTTATTTTAAAGAGAAAAGACCAACAAAATAATGACAACAAAGACAAAAGCAAAACAACACAAAAACAATAAAAACTATACAGAATTTCAAAACACAATGATAGGGAAATGGTTGTTATATAACACATTGTTATCTTCAATGAAGTGGCTCAAATTATTAGATGTAAGAATGCAAGATTGATCAAACAATTAAAGAGAATAAAATAATTTAAAACCATTAGAAATGACACAGTGTGTCATCACTAAACAAGATGGTAATAATTCAACAATGGTTGTTACATTGTATATTGTTGTATTCAAATTAGTTTTTCAGATTACCAGATATAAGCATGTGTCTTGGTTACTTTTCTCTCGTTGCTGAGACAAAATACCCAATGCCCAAATTGAAGGAAAGAAAGGTTTATTTAGCTTACAGTTTGTGGAGGTTTCAGTCCATATTTGGCTGGTTCTGAGGCAGAGTGGCATATGGCAGAGAGCAAACTGTTCAGGGCAGCAGAGCACAGCAAAATCAACCAGCCAAAAGTGAGGAATGGCTGCAAGCAGCCTCCTTTTCTCCCCTACATTGTAAACAGCGTACCCCCACCCAGGGGGCGAGTAGCCCTCACACAATCTCCATGCCCTCCTCTTCCACAGGCTCAGGATGTTTACAAAGTAAGCACCCCAGCTTCCTGCTGAATCACTCAGTTAAACCTCTAGACTCCCCAAGTTGACACAATGTATCAACCATAACATTCCACCCCTTGTCAACTTGGCAACCAGACACATTTCCTTAAACCAGTTTTCAGATATAAAGCCACTATATTACATTAGAACCATAACATTTTGCCCCCATACAAATGAAAATTAAACACTTCCAACATTTAAAGGCACAAAATAAACATTACCATTCCAAAAGGCACCAACAGGGTAATATAGAGCATTGGGACCAAAGCAAGTCCAAAATCCAGCAGGGCTAACTTTGTGTCCTGTAATTCCACATCCGGCATCTGAAGCAACTTGTGGCACATTGTAAGCTCCGAAGGGCTTGCGTGAATCCACCCCTACGGCACTTCTGGTGATTACAGCCTCCACAGCTTCTCTATTAGGTCTCCTTTGCTCCCCAGTCGTAGCTTTTCTCAGATGATCCATGCTCCTGTCTTTTCTAAACTTCTGAGGTCTCCAGGGGACCTTCTGCTTCACACTTACAGCCTCACATATTGCCCTCTCAGGGGCACACTGCCTGGCCTCCCAGGCCTTCTGAAATCTGGGTGGAAGCCTCTTTAACCTCAGAACTCTTGCATTTTCCTTGCACCTAAAGCCAGGGCCACGTGGATGATGCCAAGGTCTGCTGTCATCTGGAGCAGTAGCCAAACTTTCCTCTCTCTTGGCCATAGGGGTCGAGCGCCTGGATTGCTGAGCACAATGAATCCAATTCTGAGGAGCAAATTCTCTATGCCATCTCCATTCTGGAACCTGGTGCGGCCGCCGCCGCCATTCTGGAACATGGCACTCTTTGGCTTCCTTCTCAGGGCAAGGTCTCTCACCTTTACAGTTTTCAGGCTGTAAAGGGTGGAGACTTGCTGCTTGTGATGCCTGCAGGCCATCTTTTCCATTCTCTTGTTCCTTCAGAGCAATAGAGATCATCTCAGCCTTATCTTTGCAGTCCAGAGCTTTACTGGAGCTTCCTTTCTGGCCAGACACACAACATTTTAAATTACGCTGCTGGGTTCTTTGCTCTTCATTCTCAATATAGATCTGGCTAAAAGCTGCCAACAATAGCCATGCCACTGCCCCAATATTCGACTGCCTTGAAATTTCTTTTGCCAGATTAATCAGTTCCCTGCTGCCCTTAATCTCAGTCTTAGGCAAAGTCTCTGGACACGAGCAAAATGCAGACAAACTTTCTGCCAAGCCATAACATACATCATCTGGAGTCCAACAGCCAATGCAGTCCTTCCCAACAGAAACCTTCCAAACCCGGTCTTTACCGGCAGGATTTCTAACAGCCTTCTGGTCTTCCGAGCTCTGACCATAATCTCCCATATAGAACAGCTGAAGGCGTTCCAGTGCTTCCCTTTCAGGCAACATCTCTGAGCCTTTCCAAACTCTTTCCACAAGCAATTTCCAAGGTTCTTGAACCACATGGTCAGGTATAGTAACAGCAACGACCCCACTCCATGGGTACCAAATTCTGTCTTGGTTACTTTTCTCTCATTGCTGAGACAAAATACCCAATGCCCAAATTGAAGGAAGGAAAGGTTTATTTAGCTTACAGTTTGTGGAGGTTTCAGTCCATATTTGGCTGGTTCTGAGGCAGAGTGGCATATGGCAGAGGGCAAACTGTTCAGGGCAGCAGAGCACAGCAAAACCAACCAGCCAAAAGGGAGAAATGGCTGCAAGCAGCCTCTTTTTCTCTCCTACATTGTAAACAGCCTACCCCCACTCAGGGGGCGTGTAGCCCTCACACAATCTCCATGCCCTCCTCTTCCACAGGCTCAGGATGTTTACAAAGTAAGCACCCCAGCTTCCTGCTGAATCACTCAGTTAAACCTCTAGACTCCCCAAGTTGACACTATGTATCAACCATGACAGCATGTAAAATTGGTCAAAAAAGAAAATTTATGTATTAATTATTCCTTTTAATAAACCAATAGATATTAGCAGTACAATTATCCCAGCTATCTTTGTATTTACATATATTTTTTGGCATATATTTTTCTTTCTTTTCTCCTTGCCTCATGCCAAAATTAGGATTAGAGGTCCCACTTAGCTATTCTCCTTCTAAGTAATTTTCCAGAAAAACAGAACATCTAACCACAGTGATATATGTGCACCCATGTTTATAGTGTTTGTCATAGCTAAATCTTGGAAACAATGCAAATGCCCACCAACTGAGGAATGGATAAAAGGGATGTGGTATTTTTATACAATGGAGTATTACCTAGCTATAAAAAAGATAAACTCAAGGCTTTTATATGTAAATGCAACTAGAGACCATACTCATAAGTGAAATAAATCAGACCTGCATGTGTAAACATTGTATTGTTTCCCTAGTGTAAGAACCTGAGAGAGTAAATAAAACCCAAAAAGAACAATAAATATTGTGAAAGGGAAAGAAATTGCTCAAAAGGAAATTCACAGTAATGTTTGCACTTCTGTGCGAATCTAATGCCACTGCTGACCTGCAAGGAGATGAGCTCAGGTTGTCATGTGAGTGATGGGGAGGGGCTGTAAGTTCAAAGAAAGCTGACCTCACTCTCAGGCTTCCCCCTTCCTGCTGTGTGGCCCAGTTCCTAACAGGCTATGGGAAAAATATTAGCGGTTGAGGACGTCAACAATGGAGGACAAATGGAATGAGGAACAGCAGATTGCCCAGACAGATAGCACCACATGTTTATACACACACACACACACACACACACACACACACACACACACACACACATCTGCACGCGCATGCGCAAGCAAATCCATGCTCAAGTGTGTGCCTGCTTCTACATATGTTTGTAATGTATAGCAGATTAGAATTTGAAGAATTTTCCTCTACAGAACCCCAGTGCCCCTAGGGAAAAAAAAGATTTTAGGATACTGATATAAGAGTTTTCCTAATAAAAGTGCCACCTGGCCCTATTACTCTATAATCTTATGAGCTACTGGCCCAATTTTTAGTGTTTTGATTTTAAATATAAGGAGGGAAAGATCATAGGCATTTGAAGTCTTCAATATGAAGGACATAGAAGAAAAGAAATACACACAAGATGAAAGAACTCAGATCAAGCAGAGACAAGGTAGGGAAGCAGGATAAGATTGGAAAACATAACTACATTCTCAGAGAAAAAAGAAAGACATTGCATCAATTATGAAGAACAGTATAGTATAAAACATAACAGAACAGAAAAGAGCTTTTAGATATTGAAAATGTGATTGTTGAAAGCAGATTACTGGAGGTGAAGATATAATGCCACAATTTGTAAGTGAAGAGGTGAGAGTACACTATGAGCGTGTTGTTTGGAATTATGCAGAAAATATCCAAATAATTGGCTATCAAAAAATCAGAGTTACAAGTGGAAGTTTCTGGGTTTCTAAACTGGGAATGAGAGATGGGTAGGATAGAGTTCTGATAGTTTATTATATCTTGACTTCAAAAATATTTTAGCACTCTTTGTCTTTTAAGAATTTTTTATTGTGGTAAACTACATGCAACTTAAAGCTCACTAGTAGTAACAGTTAGTGCATTCACAGTGTTGTATGAATACTATCTTTATCTTGCTCAAGAATATTTTTATTACCACCGAAGGAAACCCTGTGCCAATTAATCAGTCACTTATGATTCCCAACTCCTCCCTACCCGTGGCAAACTAATGTGCTTTCTTTAACTATGAGTTTTCTGGTTCTAGATATTTCATATACATGAGGTCATACAATAGGTGACTGTCTTAGTTACTTTTCTTGTTGCAGAGAAACAGTGCCTGACAACTACAGGTTTAAGGAGGAAGGGCTTATTTTGACTCACAGTTTGTAGAGGTTTCAGTCCGTAACTGGCTGGCTCCAAGGCAAGGCAGCACGGCAGGGGGGCATGGCAGAGGAGAAACATATCAGGGTATGGCAGGATAAAACGGTGGGAGCGGGGAGAGACAGACAGACAAATAGACACAGACAGACAGACACAGGCAGACAGAAAAAGGAAAAAATGGAAAGAGGCCCTGGCCATGCTACTAGGGACACACCTATAACACATGGATCCCAGCTCCTAACAGCAAATCACCTATAAACTCTAAAAACCCAATCACCTTCCAAAAGTCCTACTTATTAACACATGAGGCTTCGGGGAGATTTTAGGTATAAACCATAACATTCCTCTGGACTCCAAAAGTTGCATGTGCATCCCTTTATGCAAAATGTGTGTACTTCATCTCTCAGAGTTGCCAAAGTCCTAATAGCTTCAGCATTGCTAAAGAATCCAAGTCCAGAGTCTCCTTTGAGATGTAAGGCAAACTCTTAGCTGTGAACCTCTGCAAAATATGCAAAGAAAGTTAAACGCTGCTGACGTACAAAGGCACAGGGTAAACATTCCCACTCCAAAAGGGAGAACTAGGGGGATAGAAAGGAAGGGAACCAAAGCAAGACTGAAAACCAGCAGGGCAATCATGGAATCTCACAGTTCTATGTCCAGTGCCCAGGGAAGTCTGTGGCAAGTACTGCCGGGTATGGCCCTCATGGGCTCTCTCTTGCACTAACTTTGGTCACTCCTTGCGTCCTTTCTCAAAGGCCTCATTCCTAGCATTACCAACATCCTGGGGTTGCTATTGCCCTTTTGGCTTTACCCTTACATCTTCTTGAACTGCCTTCTCAGGGGCACCCTGCTTGGTCACACAGGCCTTTTTTTGAAATCAGGGTGAGAGTCTCCCTGACCCCATAACACTTGCATTCTGCATGTGAGCAAAACCAGCATCACGTGGCTGATGCCACCAGGTGGGGCAGTGGCTAGACTTACCTCTACCTTGGCTGTAAGGGTCTCTGAGTGTCTGGATGGCCGAGCACCATGAACCCAATCCCCAGCAACAAATTTCCTAGGCAGCTGTCACTCTGGAGCATGGTGTCCTTTTGTTGAAACAAACATTTTCATTTTTGCTATTTTGAGCCTTCTAAGACCTACTTTTGCTGGTTCCTCTGATGCCCTCAGGTGATCTTTTCTATTATCCTGTCCAAAGAATTTAACTTCTTTTTAATGCTAATCTTTTCATCAACCAAGTTCTTCTCTGTTTCATCTTTACCAAACTTTGCCAAAGCTTTCTTTCTAGCTAAACTCAAAACTTTTTAAATTAATCATCTACTCTGTTTGCTTGTGATTCTTAATGTAGAGCTAGTTAAAAACTCCCATTAATAGCCATACCCCTCCCTCAATGTTAGACTGCCTTGAAATTTTTTCCACCAGATTCTTTTTTGTTTTTTGTACCGGCAATCAAACTCAGGACCTTGCGTTTGCCAGGCAGGCATTGTGCTGCTGAGCCTTGCCCTCAACACTTTTCCACTGGGTTCATTAGCCTACTACCTTTAATCTCAGTCTCCCATGTCTCTGGACACAAGAAAAATGCAGACAAATATTCTACCAGACCATAACACACACAGCCCGGAGTCCAAATGCCAGTGACATCATTCTATCCAAATGAAACCTCTTGAACCTGGTCTTTATCAGCTGCATTTCTATCAGCATTCTGGTCTTCCGAGCTCCAACCAGAATTTCCGATCAAGCTAGGCTTGTAGCATTCTAGGACTGCTTCTTCAACCAGCATCTCCAAAGCTTTCCATATTCCTCCTTGTCTTGGTTACTTTTCTCTTGTTGCTGAGACAAAACACCCAACACTCAAAATGAAGGAAGGAAAGGTTTATTTAGCTTACAGTTTGTGGAGGTTTCAGTCCTTACCTGGCTGGTTCTGAGGCAGAGTGGCACATGGTAGAGGGCAAACTGTTCATGGCAGCAGAGCACAGCAAAAACAACCAGAGCAAAAGGGAGGAATGGCTGCAAGCAGCCTCCTTTTCTCCCCTACACTGTAAACAACCTACCCCCACCCAGGGGTCGTGAACCTCTCACACAATCTTCATGCCCTCCTCTTCCACAGGCTCATGATGTTTACAAAGTAAGCACCCCAGCTTGCTCCTGAGTCACTCAGCTAAACCTCTAGATTCCCCAAGTTGACACAATGTATCAACCATAACACTCCTGCAAGCCAATTTCAAAGGCTTCTGCACCACATGATCAGATAGTGTCAGAGCAATGATCCCACTCCTCTGGTATACAAATCTGTCTTAGTTACTTATTTCTGGGACAAAATACCAGACACTCACAAGGGGGAGGATTTCATTTTGGTTCACAGTTTGTAGGCAGTTCATTTCATAATCAACTGGCTCCAAGGCAGGGCAGCATGGCAGAGGGCCATGGCAGAGGGAAACAGGTAGAAGCTGGGAAGAGATAGACCTAGGCCATGCTCCCAGTGACCCACCTCTTCCACCCATGTCCCATTTCCTAACTGCAAGTTGGCAGTTAGCCCCCAAAGTTCAATCACCTTCCAAAACTCCACCTATGGCCCATGAGGCCTTGGGGGTCATTTTAGAAATAAACCATAGAGGTGGCCCTTTGAAACTGGCTTCTTTCACTTCTACAATATCATCACCCACTCTGTTGAACATATCTGTTCTTCATTAATTTTTATGAATAAATAATATTCCACTACAATGAATATAGTTTTTTGTTTATTTATTTATCTGTTAATGGACATTTATGTTGTTTCCACCTTGTCTTGGTTACTTTTCTTTTGGTGCTGAGACAAAATACCCAACGCCCAAAATGAAGAAAGGAAAGGTTTATTTAGCTTACAGTTTGTGGAGGTTTCAGTCCTTACTTGGCTGATTCAGAGGCGGAGTGGCACATGGCAGAGGGCGAACTGTTCAGGGCAGCAGAGCACAGCGAAAACTACAAGAGCAAAAGGGAGGAATGGCTGCCAGCAGCCTCTTCTCTTCCCTTATATTGTAAACAGCCTACCCCCACCCAGGGGGCGTGTAGCACTCACAGAATCTCCATGCCCTCCCTCCTCTTCCACAGGTTCAGGATGAATACAAATAAGCACCCCAGCTCCCTTCTGAGTCACATAGTTAATTTAACCTTTTAAACTTCCCAAATTAACACAATAAACAACATGCCAGAAGGGTAAGGGCATGTTCTTTTTACAACTGCTGAGTTACTTAGCCAAATCTCTAGACTCCCCAAGTTGACACAATATATCAACCATAACACACCTCTTGACTATTATGAGTAGTTCTGCTGTGAATATGTGTGCTCCAGTTTTAAACATTGTTATACTTCTTTTCTCTATTTACCCAGAGACTCTGGGTTCCTTATGACTTTCCAGGTAATGACAAAGTATCAGATGATTAGGAGTGTTGGAGATGCTTCTAGATATTGTGGAAGACCTATGTTGTTTCTTTTGCTCAATTCATAAAGTAACCTTAGATCTGTTCACCCCTTTAGCCAGTAAAGCAATCAAAAGAGAGACCTCCCAAAATGACTTCTATAATTAATACCATGGGAGGAATATCTCATATGCATACTAGTTCATTTTATGTCACCTATTTCTGTTAAGAGAGTATAATAAGGACTTGGAACATGGTCCCCTTTCAAGAAAGCCTTTAAAAAATCGCATTCCTTCCCTTCCTGAGCAGCTGTATAGATATTGGCTAATATCTCCCTTAGAAAAAATGTCACCTTAACACACACACATTCTGAAGATGTTCACCATTATACCTTTTGCTAAGAAATTTATCATTTTTTGGCAAATAGATGATGAGCCAGATAATGTTCAACATTGCAGTTCACAGGGTTTAATTGGCTGAAAGGCTGAAGCCTAATGAAGATTTGTTATTAGAGGGGAGGAGGAGCTTGGACAGTTTCCAGAGAATTGCCAACAGGACAGTGTCAAAACAAGCATTCATGAAGGCTAATTGAGAATCTGCAGCATATGAGTGGGCACAGGCCTTTGTGGGTCCATGTGATTAAACAGCTATAAGGTAGGGGAACGAGGTCTGTGTGAGAGGCAAAGCCAGCTTAAAAAGATAAAAACGATGCAGTTTAAAGCAGGAATTTAGAAATATTTCTTCTAAACAGCTCTGATTATTTTATGAAACAGGAGCAACATTGCACCTTTCTACTCCCATGCTATGTTAGAAATTAAATCCCAATTCCTTTTATTTTTTATTCTCTGATAAATTGTCTTTTGATTTTGCTTTGTCTTTTGATTTGTCTTTTTGGCAAAAATGAGTATGTCCTACAATGCAGTGAATTCCCTTCTGATTCAGACTTTGTTCTCCCACATCAATTTGTTCATTTTGTCCTCCAATTACCTCACCAGTACTTTATTTTTACCTCTCAGCCCTCAAATGACTTTGAATTTTCTGTATCTTGTAAACATTCTAAGTGAGCTTTAGAGAAATCTCCATTTAATTCAGTAGGCACCGTGCTGTTCTCACAAAATGTGTAAGTCCCTTGAACTTCGGTTGGAAGCTGCCATTATGCATGCATCAAATTGTTTCTAGGGGTATGACACTTTGGACGTGATTAGAAGGACAAGTTAAAAATATTTAGCAGTCTCACATGACAAGGCCACTTGGACAAAAGAACTTTGTACATGTGACTTTGCACAATGGGAAATCATGAACTTTTCCTCACCCTGTCAGTGGCATGATGCCAGAGTAAACCTAGAAGCTACTCTCTGGCACAATTTTGGCAATCTTTTGGTTCTGATATCTGGAGTTTTTACACTAAAATATAAATTAGCATTGAGAAGAAATTATTTTTCATGGATTAAAACTAGATAAATCCTTAGACTCTTGCTCAAGACTATTATCTATTTAGAGGCCAGAAATCTCATTCATTACTAACATCTTTTGTGTTTATACAATGTTTTCACATATGGAAATAGACATAATAGACAAGCATATGCTAGAGCAATAAGAATGGAAAAACACAAGAGTAGATTTAAATTCATTGTTAATTTAAATCAGTGTTATTCTTTCAGAGAACATCACTTAAGTGATTACTGTAGTTCCATAGAACAAGCTTTTTCATTTACAAATTTTTCATATTAATAAAATAAGACACTAAAAATATTTCTGAGGCTCCAACTACGTACTGTGCACTGTGGTGTGTGTCAGGAGATTATAGGGCAGTACAAAATACAGGATCAACATAGATTCTATCCTTTCGAGGAGAGGACAGCCTTGTAGAAAGAGGTAGAATAACAAAACTAGGAAAAGAGAGATTCCACAGCATCATTTTATATGCTTTATCTCCTATCTTCACAATATTCTTGCAAAGAAGATATTATCATTTTACATTTATGATTCAGGAAGGTGAAGTAATTTGCTTCAGTTGACATAGCTAGTAAATTTCTAAAGCAGGATTCACCTTTGTATATTCTTAACTTTATAGAACTAAATGTTTTTCAGTATGTCCAACAATCTCCTATTTCCACTGTACCAACCTCTTTATTTTTTGAATAGGTCACTCAATTGCTATATTTATTAGTTACTAGGATATAAAAATGAAGAGATTTCTTTCCTGGAGTAGTAATTCATCATATCATCTTTAGGCTAACTCAGAAAGCACAAAATGATGTCAGGTAGGATGTTCAGGTGGAGTCTCCAACATCCGTACTCAATTTCAAGGTTACTGGAGCATTTCACACTCAATTGTGACACATGTTCAGAGCAGCTGATCTCTGCAGAAAAGTAGGATTTGCACAGACACAGTGGAAGTGGGTGGAGGGCCCTCCAGGCTGAGGAAGTAGCCTGCACAGAAACATGAAGCTAGAACCAGGAGTGCTGTGAGGCTGCTTGCCAGGCCTTTGGAAATGCAGAGTGGTGGGATGAAAAGGGCCTGTTGTACAATGTAAGGAGGGTGTTTGCTGGATCAAGGTGAAGGAGGATCTTGAATACCAGGTGTTGTGTGCTTGTCTGAGTCACTTTCTCATTACTGGGACAAAATATGTGATATCCGAGACTTAAAGGAAGAGAGATATTTTTAGTTCATGGTTTCAGTCCATGTCCAGCTGGTTCCATGGCAGAAGCACCATGGTAGAAGGGTATGATGGAGGAAAATTGTTCAACCCATGTTGGTTTGGAGGAGAGAGAGAAGTTAGGAACCAGGGACAAAATACACCCTTCCAGGTCATACCTTCAGAGACCCACCTGAACCAGAGCCCACCTCCTAACAGTACATTTACCTACTAAACTTAGCAATGAATGAATTGTCCTATGACAGGATGGACCCTATGGTCAAACACCTTCCTAAAATGTAAGACTTTTGGGGACACTTTAGATCTAAACCATAGCAGTGCTCAATTTAGAAGGCTCAGAGAACCATCTCAAAACTTGCTAAATCACTGGGCAACTATTTACTGATTCAAACCTTGAGTCTGATAAATCAGTCGACTGAGACACTTAGATCTTGTAGTAGGAAAGATAACTCTTGGATCCAAACATTTCAGTGACTTGATAGTGCCTAATGAGTGATAGAGGGTTATAAGTACTTGGAAAATGAAGGAATAATATCTAAGAGACATGAAGATCCATTCAATTCTTGACTAGGATTAATGAATTTAAACCAATATATCTAGTATTACCTGATTCTCTTAGACAAACTGTCATAGACTGACAGATAAGAGAAGGACCAAATTCAAGGCACCATTTGTGATGGTGAATATCTTTCCTGTATGTGAAGAGGTGGCCCCATTTAAGGCTCAGCCTGCAGCTGGGCCCTAGCCACTTTAGCTGAAAGATCTGCAGGTGGGCCGAACTGCTTGGCAGCATAATGTGCCACTGGACATGTAGAGTCACAAGGGCTATGGGCTGCCCAGCCAGGAAGCATGGAGATGCTAACATGGTACACTTTGCAACAGAATACTGGAGAGTAAAAGCTACAGATCCCTACAGACAAAAGCAAATTATTTATGTTGATGGGCTCCAATATCAGTGAAAGGTTATCCACAACATTTCTATATATTGTTTTAAAACTGATATTTCCCAAATGTCCATCCACTGAGGATTGGATAAAAAAATTGAGGCATTTTTACAGAATGGAATATTACTCATCTATAAAGAAAGATAAACTCGAGGCTTTTATAGGTAAATGGTCACAACTAGAGACCATACTCATAAGTGAAGTAAATCAGGCCTGCATGTGTAAGCAATGTATTGTCTCACTAGAGTAAGAACCTGAAAGAGTGAATAAAAATTAAGAAGTATGATAAACATTGTGAAATGAGTGGAAACTGCTCAAAAGTAGAGAGCAACTGGGATGAGGTAAAAGAGAAAAGAAAGAAGGGGAAAATTATGTATATATGTATATGCAGGATAGTTAACATAGTTGTACTACTGACTTCTATCGAAAGGAATAATTAATGATTAATAGTTAATGATTAATTATTTGATCAGTCTTGCATGTCTATATCTGTTTTTCTGAGTAACCACTTTGAAGTTATCAATATGTAATACAACAACCATTTTTAATTCTGTCACATTGTCTATAATTTAGTATTGCTTGTATTATTCTTGTGCTACTTAGCAAATGGCTGTCTGTTAATATGTTTTCATTCTTTTACTATTAAAAATAAAATAATAAAACCTATCTATGAGGATTTAAACATTAAAATGATGTGATACACTAATAAAGTTCAGTTCTTAGGAGCTAATTATAGTTAAAGCCAAATCTCCAATTTTCCACTTTTCAGCCATGACCTTTCAGCTGTTTGATTGTACTATGCTCTTTATAGCCTAGGGTTTCTTCCCTTGGCTTGGAGATATTTGATATATTCTCATTTTTTCTCTCTGTCTCTGCCTCTGTCTCTCTCTCTGTGTCTTCCCATATATGTGAGTATATACACCACATTCATCAGAGAAATTGCACCTCTATACTATTTTTGTAATTCTTTCTCTTCTTGTCAATCTTTCCCAGTGGTCTGGAAGCACTTGAGGACAGGGACTATGCTTGACATATTTACCCTTGAATCAACATTTGTGGGCTAATGAATAGTCAGTATATATTTTTGAGCTGATGAGTAAGTCAGTGTAAACAGCATCTCTTCAGCGCTTCAGCAATCACTGGCAGGGCCAGCTTGAAGGCAGATGACCAGATACTAGATACTTGATTCTAGTATCTGGTTATAAGGAAGCATAACCAGGAACAACTTGACCACCATATTTTAGTGAAAGGACACTAAAACTTTATACTGGTGGAACTTTCTAAAGGAAAATTTGCATGGATTTAAGTTTTCATAGTATAATACTACTTTATCCAAATTTTTATGAAAGACGTGAGCTACCTTGCTCTTCACAACACATATGCACCAATGGTTTGTGGGTTGAAGTATATTTTAATGTGAATATTTAAAGAAAAATTATGGTACAGTATTTGTAGTGTAAAATAGTTAAACAATTTCCTCATGTGTTATGTAATTTTGGTTGCTTAAATATAGAGTTTTATTAAAAGGGCATACAAACAGGGTTTACTACCAGATAACTGCATCTGGCATACAGCCTCAGCTTATTGTGTTTCTCTTTGAGCAATTTCTTTTTGCTCTTGGCATAGGGGAATTTTTCCAAAGCTTAATAGAAACTCTATTTTATTAGATAATAATAGGAGAAACTAATGAAGACTAATACAGTGGGTTTTTCAGTCAGTGAATCAGAAATATCTGCTAAGCAATTACTATATACCATATTACTCTAGATATTTAGAATCAAACTGAAGAAACAGAACAAATCTCTGTCCTGATGGAACCTATCTTCTAGTGGGAAAGGACATAATAAATAAATAAAAAGAATTTTCAAAGAAAAAGTTATCTCAGCACGTTATATCCCTTGTTCATTGTTTAAAAAACTTTTTCCACTATATATTGTTTGCAGGTATGTACAGATCTACATATGACATATGTGTTTTGATTCTATTGGTCTGCTTCTGTCTATGTTCTTGATCACTTTACCTTTAGAGTAAAATATATTACTTGATAAAGTGAGCCTTCCAAATCATTCTTCTGTGAAAAAATATGTCCCTCATTATATTGTTAAGGCTCATGCAAACTCCCGTTTGAATTTTGTTTAGAATTACATCATAGTCACAGTTATACATCAGAGAGAAAAATGTGCTTGGAGTTGTGTTTACATCCTTCGTTCTCTTCCTATGACCCACATGTCTGCTTTTTCACCAATACTATATTGTTTTTATTGCTGTAACTTTGTAGTACAACTTGAGGTCCAAGATTTTGATGCTCCTGCTTTACTGTTGTTGCCAGGATTGTTTTAGGCACTCTGCATCTCTCTGGTTCTACATAAATTTTAGGTTTTTTTCATCTACTTCTGTAAGGAGCGCTATTTGATTTTTGTGTGTTGGTTTTGTGTTTTGTTATACTACTGAATTTGGTTATTAATTCTAGTAGTCTTTTGGTGGAATTTTGGTTCTTCTATGTATGGGGCCATGTCATCTATAAAAATTATAATTTGACTTCTTTTCTTGTATATATCCTCTTTATTTATTTCTCTTGCCTTATTGGTCTGGTTAATGGTTTGAGAGCTACGCTGACCAGGAGAGGTGATAGTGTATATCTTGTCTCATTTCTGATTTTAGAGGGAACACTTTCAGCGTATACCTATTTAACAACTGAATGATGTTGGGCATTGGTTGTCATAATGACTTTCATCATATTAAGGTAAGGTTCTTCTTACTTTCTTTAGTGTGTATATCATGAGTGGATATTGGTTTTTATTAAAGGTTTCTTCCTTCATCTATTGAGATGATCATGTGATTTTTGTCCTTGCTTCTGTTTATGTGATATAATACAGTTAATCAATTTGTATGTGTTGACTCATCCATGCATCCCTAGGATGAATCCTATTTGGCCACGATGTATGATCTTGCTGGTGATTTGTTGTACTCTGTTTGCTAGTATCTTGTTGAGGATTTTTGAATTTATGTTCATTAATGAGATTGACTAGTATGGTTAGGTCCTTTTCTGGTTTTTGGAATCATGGTAATGCTAGCTTCCAGGACTGACATTGTGGGTACTCTTTCCCTTATAATTTCATTAAAGAGTTTGAGGAGGATTGGTTTAGATCTTCCCTAAAGTTCTTACAGAATTTGGCAGTGAATCCATCAGCAACTGGAATTTTCTTAGTTGGTAGCTTTTATTTATTTATTTTTACTACTGCTTCCATTTCATTGCCTGTTATTGAATTACTTCTATATGTGGAATGTATCTAGTAATCAACCCATTTCTTTTGAATTCTCAATTTACTAGAGTACATGTTCTCACAGAAGTTACTAATAATCTTCTGGAGTTTGATGGTGTCCATTGTGATAGTGCCTTTTTCATCTCTATTTTCACTAACATAGGACTTTTATTTCCTTTTTGTATAGGAATTTGTCCATTTTGTCTAACCTTTCAAAGAGCCAGCTCTTCAACTCATTGATTCTTTGTTTTTTTATATTTTTTTAGTCTCAATTTCATTAATTTCTGCCCTAGTTTCTGTAATTTCCTACCTTGTACTACCTTTGGATTTGGATTGTTCTTGTTTTGTTATGAAGTGGACCATTATTTATTTGGGCTCACTCTGTTTTAATAAACTTCTGATTTAGGACTATTTCATTATATCTCATAGGTTCTGGTATGCTGTACTGGGATTATTGTTTGATTCTAGGAACTCTAATTTCTTCCTTGAGTTATTCTATGACTCATTTGTTATTCAAGAGGGTACTGTTTAATTTCCATGTGTTAGCATATAGTTCTGTGTTTTCTCTTGCCATTAATTTCTAATTTCATTGCAGTATGATCTCATCATATGCAGAGGATAATTTTGATTCTTTTGCATTTACTTAAGCATGCTTTCTGCGCCATACCTATTTTGAAGAAAGTCTCACATGCTGTTGAGAAGAACATGTATTCTGTTGTTATTGGGTAGAGCACTCTATTGATATCTATTAAGAGCATTTATTCAACTATGATATTTCTTTGATTTTTTAACTATTGATCTGTCTACTTGTGATAGTAGGGTATTGAGGTGCCCTAGTATAACCGTGTTGGTGTTTTTCTGATTTTTTAATGTCCAGTAGTGCTTGTTTTGTGAAGTTGGGTATGTATGCTAATGTTTGATGCATATACTTATAATTGTTATCTTTTCCTGTTGAATTGTTCCATCAACCAGTATGTAGTACACTCTTTGCCTTTTCTGATCAGTGTTGGCCTGGAAGTCTACTTTATCTGAAACTAGGGTAGCTACTCCTTCCGCATCCAGTTTCTAATTGCTTAGCATAATTGTTCTCCATCCCTTGAGTTTTGATCTGTAGATTTTTTTGAATCAAATGTGTTTCTTGTATATAACATATCATTAGGCTTGTTCATTGGTCCATTCTTTCAATCTGTGTCTTTTAATAAGGGATTTGAGACTATTCACTTTCAAAGTATTATTGAAAGGCATTGATTTATTCCTATTTTTGCATTATTTTCCCCTTGCTGACTCCCCACTGCCCCTTTTTTCACCCATTTATCCTGCCTGGCCTATTCATCTTCTTAGGCTTTTTGGCACTGTTAGCTTCATTGTCCTTTTCTAGAATATCCTCGAGAATTTTTTGTAATGCTGGTTTGATGGTCACAAATTTCTGAGGCCTCTTTATCATGGAAATATTTTTTTCTCTATCAATTTTGAAAGATAATTTTGCAGGATCTAAGTCTGTATTGAAAGTTGTTTTCTTTGAAGCATTTCACCCCATGTTCTCCTGGCCTTTGTGATTTGTTTTGAGAAGTCCGCTGTGATTTACCTTTATAAGTGATTCATTGGCTTTTTTGTAACAGCTTTTAATATTCTGTCCCATGTTGGACTTGTGGGATTTTCACTGTAATGTGTTAAGAGGAAGCTCTTCTCGATCATGGCTATTTGGGGTTTTATATGATTAGCTTATCTGTACAGATGTTTAATTCTTTCCCTGTATTTAGAATATTTTCTGCTATTATTTCTGTAAAGAGACTTTCTAAAAATGCCATTTGTGCTGTTTTGATTTTTCACTAATGCCAACTAATCTTTGCTATCTAACAGCAGTTTGACCCATTTTTTGTCCTCTTAGTGTTTTTAAAGTATCTTTGATTCTTTTTTTTTTTTTTTTCGGTACCAGGGATCGAACTCAGGACCTTGCGCTTGCCAGGCAAGCGCTTATGCCACTGAGCTATACCCCCAGCCCCTAAAGTATCTTTGAATAATTGATCCCTGACATCAGTCTCATCTTCTAGTTCTGACATTTTGTCCCTACACTGGTTACCTTTGCTATATATACTTTTAATAGAATTCTTAATCTCCTGGATTTCTGTTTGTAACTTTTTCATGGACTCTAGTTCTTTGCTAAACTGGTAATTCATGTTTTGTATCATTTTGTTTAGTTCAGCAAGCTTTTTCTGAGTGCCATCTACAAACTCCCCAATAGTTTTTTATGATTATTATATCATTATCTGTTTAATTATATCTTCTTTGAGCTCACTGAGCACCTTCTTTTGCTGTTTTTGTTTTTACTCTTCTCTGTTATCCTTTGAACAATTCAGCTCTGTGACTTTGATTTCCTTCCCCTTGATGGTCCATGGATTGGCTTGTTGTAAAACTTTAGAGGCATTTTGTTCGTTTGTCTTCTCATGTTTTGACTCTTTTTGTGTGCTGAGGCTTGTGGGCATTTACAGTGGAAAGAGTACGCTACTACTATGAAACTCTCTTTAGCTAATGTCTGCTTTTCATTCTTTGCATGGTCAACTACAGGCCTTTGCCTCTGTCCCAAGATCTGACTACCTCCGTTAATTTGGGAAGGAAGGATGCAGTGTAATTGGCCTACCACACAATTCGATGGACTGCAATATTGTTAATGACACAGAAGTAATCCAGATATGAGCATACAGAGAACACAAATTAATAGTAACAACTATGCTTCCTTGGAAATAGAAACAATATGAATAATGACATATCCTAAGAACCAATAATGTACCACTCTTAACCATAGAAAAAAAGATCTATAATTATAGTAATCACTTAGATAAACAGTCAATACACAAAATATTATAACTGCACCTTGATTAACAATAGAAAAGAATTCAACACTAATAAAACAGAGTTAATTATCTGAAGATTAATAAAGCTTAATAATTTTACTATTAAAGGTGGAGAGAGCAGAGAACAGGAGAAGGAAAGCAGAAAAATTTGAAAAATTAACAGTAGAAGATGAGACAGTGAAAAGTGATATAAAAGATCCTATTAAGGAATAGATAGATATTGATAAAATTTGATAAAGGTAACAGAAAAGAACAAATAAGAAAAAAATAAAACTAAAAAAGAGAGAAACAAGGAAAATATAAGAAAAAGAAAAAAGGAAAGAAAATAAATAAATAAAAAGAAAAAGGAAAATTCTTTAAATCCCCAAAACCAGTGAAGAAGAAAGGTGGGCAGGTATTAAATAAAACAAAGAAAAAACTTTCTACGTATTTTTGAACGAGTAGTTTCTTTCTGCACTTTTGGGATCCAGCAAGTCGTGGTTTCCTTCACCTAGCTCTACAGCCTGTGGGATTCTGAGGTGCCCTCCTGTCCCAGAGGCTCCTCTGTCCACTTACCCCAGGTTGTGGCAACTGTCCAAGCTAAGGCATATCCTTACTCACACTGGTAGATAGGGAAATCAGTGAGACCCCTGATCTGTGCTGGCTGTAGGCAGTAGGGCAAGGGTTCAAGCAGCCCACTGTATTTAATGCCAGCACTTTCAATCTAGGCACTTCTGAGAATCACCCAAGCCAGGATTTTCTTCTCACCATAGAGGGCAAATCGTACATCCTTCCCAGCCTGAACTTAAATTTCTCAGGGGGTCTGCTCCTGGTTTGCAGCTATCTTCTACGGCTGTCTCTCACCTAGTCACTGTGGGAAGGTTACACTGGGAACCAGAAAGCAAGTTGTTTTTAGTTTTCATGAATTTCAGTCTTAAATGATCAACCTCTTCTCCAAATGGTTCTTGATTAAACACTCCGGAAATATGGTGGACACTGCACTGCATTCCTTTGCACTGAATTCCTTCTGCAGTTGCCTGCCATGCAGAACCTCTTTGGAGGAAAAGTCTCTGTTTTTGTGTAGTGGGACTTTCCCGGGGCTAGTGCTGCCAGGCCACTCTGTTGTTTCTCTATGGAATTTCCAACCTCTGGTGCTCACTTTATGTCTGAAGAGACATGTTTCCCTTTCTGGCGCTGAGGTGAATGTCCAGACTGTTCCATTGTTCTCTCTGCTTTGTGGTCCATCTCTCCAACTTCTCTGTAAGCTCCTAATTTTCTTTTTGGTCTCTTCCCAATTCCCAGAGATCTACTTTTTTCTCTTTGCCCAGTTATTATTTTCCTGGTGTCTGGATTCTGGGTCTTGCAAAGATTGAATTTTGGTACTGACCATTACTCTGCTATAGTTGAGCCCTGTGTGTTTATCTCTGCTGTATAGTAGTGCAATTTCTCTGTATGTTCATTTTATATCTATCGACTAATTTTTGAGACTCCAAATATTCATTCTATTTGTTTTAGAAGATTCTCTTGGATTTTTCAAGAACAATCATATCATCTGAGAGCAGTGGCTTATAACTTGCAGTGACTTCTTTTTTTTGGTGGTGCTGGGGATTGAACTCAATGCCTTGTTCAGGCAAGGAAGAACTCTATCACTGAGCCACATCATCATCCAGTGACTTTTGTCTATACAAGCACAACTGACCATTTCTAGAGACATTTTTGTCACAACTGGGGTTGCTAAAATTTTGTAGTCATAACCAAGTAATTCTTTAGTGTAGTCTTACTCTGTATTAGGCCTTGTATGAAGAGCTAGGTGTTCAATAAAAATCAAAATGGATATATTCTTAACTACTGTAAAATTTAAAGTATTATTTATACCCTGAAAACAGAAAACACAAATTTTTTCAAAGTATTCATGGACTATTTACAGAAATTAATAATATAAAAAACCAACTTAAAACCTGACAAAATTTCAAAATGCGGAAGTTATATAAACAACATTCTTTTACCACTAAATTACAAATATAGGAATATATCAGTGTTTTAATATGTTCGTGACAGGGCCATAATTCATGTCTCTCTGCTGGGTGCCTCTGATTGGAATTCGATTGTCTGATGCTACATAGATACATCTCATTAATATAAGATACCAAAACACAGACAGTCGTTGTAATTTCACTTCTATATTATTAAGGTCAGTGGTAAATTACTCTCATATTATTTCTTTGTTGTTCCTTGATGGTTCTTCACATTTTTGTTTGGTGTTTTCACTTTGAAATAATATGTCACTTTTGTATGCATATATGTATATTACAACCTATTTGCTTTTCACTTTTAAGACTATTTCAATTTTGAAATTTTTTCCCACTGCAGTGTCAAAAATAGAAAAGAATGATTCTTTTAATTTAATGAAATAAACATATTTGTTGTAATAATTAAACATTCATTTTAATAATTTTTATCAGTATGAATAGTTTTAATATTTATATTTGGACAGTATTCAAATTCAAGTAGCTAGATTCAGTCCATTTTTAGACTTATTAATTTTATTACTGAAAGGATTAAAAGTGATTAGATTTACTTGTGGTACAAACCGCAATGGGCACATACCATCAGTAGTTCAAGCGGGCAGGACAACTGAATTCAAATCAGAGGCACCCAGTAGTGAGACATATGAATTACAGCCCTGTCATCAACATGTGTAAAAACCCAGATCTTTAAAAAATCTAAGAAAGTTACCAAAGGCAAAAGGATATAACAATGGACATAAAAATTATAAGAGAAGAAGGCACATGGGAAAATAATATATTTCATTATGTGGATGAAATACATGATTTTCTGGGAAAACATGGTGCTATAAAAATGTTAGAAAAAGATTCAGGAACAAGTGGAAGATGTCAAAAAAGCTGTGGGATAAAATGCTTTTTCTGGTGCATGTAGCTTCTGTGTATTGCGTTACTAAGTAATGAATAGACCTAGAATCTGAACTAGCGTTTGTCTGTGCTCAAAGCTCATGTACTTTCACAGGGTCATCTTGTCTCCTGTGAATAGTGGATTGATATTCAAATGCTTTCTCTACTATTCCAGAGTACAGAAAGCTATCCAGCTCAAGCTTAAGTCCTCCATACTTCATGACACTGGCTGTAGAGATAAATTTCCTCCTTAAGCTATCTGGTCGTAGTTCTCAAATTAAGAACTCCTCTGGGCCCTTGTTTCTTATCTGCAAAATATACATAATGCCACATCTAATTTGTCAAACTGATGAAAGAATTACCTGTGAAAGCTTATAAAATTATCTCATCTGCTATTATCATTGCTGATGGAAAAACCTACCAAAAATAGAATAACAAGAACATTAATGTGTTTTTAAAATTCCAGACAATTTAACAGCCAAAAGAACTAAAAATATTTTAAAAGAACAATCCATCAAAGCTAGGTAGAAAATATCAATTCTGTTATATATCAATAGCTCCAAAAAAAGAAATCACGTTATTTAAAATGAAAGACATTGATGAAAGTATTATAATCACTTCCAGTGAGAAAAATATTTTGGTTACCTATAAATAAAAAAATAATTTCTTAGCACATTGAAAAATACTTTACAATGACAGCCCAAATCATAATTTATTGGGAAAATGACAATAGAGACATTTTTATTAAAATTAGAGAAAAAACCAAGGATTTCTGCTGTTGTCTTTGTTGCTTAACATTGTTTTTCTGTTTATAGAAGAACACAGAAATAAGCAATGTGATTATTGGGAAAGAGGCAACAAAGTTATCACTACTTATATATAGTGCTATCATATACTTAGAAAGACCCTGGAGAATCACCTGAAAAATAATTGAAAGACAATTCAGCAAGATGAATCAGTACAAATTCAAATGGATTTAAACATGTCAGCAACAGCCTGAAAATGTGAGAAGGAAAGAAATATCATTCACAATACTAACAGAAATATAAAACATTTAGAAATATAAGCTTAATAAGAAATGTCAGACCTTTGTGAAAAATGCTGCAGAGCTAGACTATGAAACATAAAACAAGTCTTAAATAAATGGAAAGACATGCAATATGTGTCTGTAGATTATTATAAAGATCTCGATTTTGCCCACATTAATATTTAGGTTTAATGCAGCCCAATAAGCTCTTAATGGAACTTTTCTTTCTGAGTTTTGCTGAAAGAATATATTCAGGAGAAGAGCAAAAGATAAGCTAAGGAGAAAGGGTGAATCTAACAACACAGCGATGATATATTACAAATTCACAGCAAAGAGGGGTGTTGGGACAAGTATGGATCAATAAAAGAGAATGGTCTTGAAAAAGAAAATACTTTATTATATATAATAGCTGGAAACACTATAAAGGTGGCAACACAAAAGAAAAGAGGGGATGGATCACTTAGCAAATGGCATATGGAAACTGTAAGCTAGGTTGTTACCTCATTCTATATATTACACATAATAATTCCATTGGTGCCTAAAGAATACAATGTGTGTAGAAGATTAAACAACACTGGTCAAAAAGAAAATAAGGGTGACTCAGGAGAAAACCCTTTGACAAAGGAAAAGACAACAGACTTGGTAACATAGTGTTTCACAGTCTGTATATCAAAATCCCCATTTCCTATACTAAAAAAATCACTAGTAACATTAAAATGACAAATTGGATAACTTTGGTACGGATGATAGGCAAGGAATTAGAAATATTTGCTTTAAGAAATTTTTATAAATATACAAGAAAAAAAGAAAAAAGGGTATAAAGCTATAGATAACTCATGTAGAAATTACAAATGGTCAATAAATAGGCAGGAAAGCTCAAATTTCTCCACAAACCCCACAAATCTTCAAGGTCCTGAGTTCAATCCCCTGTACTGCAAAAAAACCCCCCCAAAACTCCTCACAAACCTTAACATAATGTTTAACTTATTTGTCTACTTAGGGCTAGAATGAGTCAAGTTCCATTGCTGGGCAATGCCAGCAAAAGTTTTCCACTACCATCTTCCTGTAGTGGTGATGTGGGGCTTTGGGCCATACGTATAAGAACCTAAAAACCTGGCCTCTTCTCAAACTCTGTCATTAGGGATGAGAAAGATATGGAAGTGATTTCTGCACAGGGATGTGCTACACGTTTTACTCATATTTATAATGTCAAAATTAGAAAGAAACTGAATGACAGTTTGCATGGATTGTGTAGATTTTGGTGCATTGATGGTTCTGAAAAATTCTGACTCTGACGAAGTTTAGTTGCATGGTAACTGTTTGCAATATAATTTTTAAATAAAAGTGTAGAATTCAAAAGTGCATCCTAGGGAAATTATCTCTAGTGGATGGTTGGGTGGAGTATTTTAGTTGGATGCTTAAATCCATTTTCAGTTCACTCACATTTTCTAAAGAAGATGGATTGCCTCATGATCTAAAAAATAGTGTGCGAGGGGCCTGTGGATACTCAGGATACATGCCACGTGGTTGATCGGTGTGCTCTTAAAGAGATTAATTAAAGTTTGAATGTTTCAGAATGCTTTTAGTTTTACTCTGAGATATGTATATGTCTTTCTACAAATATATTCTCCTTTTTCCAAAAAAATTGTTCATGACCATTTTAAGACCATTTTACTTATTAACCCTATTTGTCTTTTCTTCAGGTTTAAAAATATATTTAAATTTGACTTTGACTTTCCAAGTTTATTAAAAGATTTTTAGATTTCACTTTGGTAAAAATGAAGAGATGTTAGCATGGAATAATTTTTGTTGCCTAGGTAGCAGAAATGTTAACAGCTCTATCAAATGTAAGATTTCTAAATAAACCAAAGCCCAAATTAAAGTGGCATTTCCAAGTGGGTAAGATGTTAAGAGGACGTGGGAAATCTGAAGTCAGGTAAGGACTTAGAATGAAGAGGCGGTACTGAGTAGACATCACAGGAAAGGTTTACGTCACACAGCAAGCATACTCCTGATGCTCACTGCAGCATCTCGAAATATTTTGTTAATATTTAAGTTTTCCTAATTCCCTATAATGTATATATATAATCACCCACTACTGCGCAATCTAAGTCAAGTTTCTTGCTATTTTTATTTTCTCTCTTCCTTTCGTTTTCTGCTTTTTCCTACAACCTCCACCTGTCATTTGTAAAGATATTTACTCATAACTTTAAATAAGATTTTGTATTGCAATTCTTTACAGAATGAGTTCTCTTGGAGAACTTGCATGATTTCCTGCTAGACTAAATTCCCCTTCGAGCTCATCAGGAAGGGCCCTAGTCAGTGGCTAGCTCTCCTTATGGACAGCTGCTCAGCTACTCAAATGAAGTCTGAGAACTGACAAGTCCAACATGTGCAGAGAGGGTTTTTATTGTCTCTAAGATTAATAAAAATAATTTTAAACAAATAGGTGCCAGACAGAGTTCTTGGCACACCACACAGTGCTGAACAAAATAGTCTAATATCTCTGCCCACTGGAAGTTTATATTCAAGTTATGGGAGAGGAAAAAAAACTTAGGCAAAGTATTCAGGATTTAAAAAGCTGACATGTGCTGTGGACAAAGGGAAGGAGTGAAAGGCTGAATTCTGAGGCAGGGGTACAACTTTAGTTGGGTGATCAAGAAAGGGATCACCCATAAGGTGAGGTTTGTTCCAAGACACTGGAGAATCACAAAATTCCTACTTAAACAGCACCTTTGATGTCAAGGAGGGTTAGTGAATAGATATGCAGGTGTGCATAAAGTTTTGTGAATGAGACGTGAGGCCATAGGATTTACAGCAGTGGGAGCAGGCTTGGAGGACTCGGCGAGAGTTCCTATATGAATGGATGAGATCCAAATTAAACTAAAGGTTTTCAGCTGTAATTGTGAATGTTAAAAGGAAATGAATCATTGTGTTTGAAAAATGGGGAAAAACGTTTTCAATCCAAAATACAGCATTTAGCCAAATGGTCAATCCAATCACAAAATGTAGATACCTATCAGTACCCTGAAAAAACTCCCACGTATCCTTCTCTTTATTAAAGAAGTTACTTGAGGATGCGCTCTTCAACAAACCACAGGTATAAGTTAAGAAAGCAGAATGATGGAAAAATAAGATTAGGCGTATCCAAGAGAAGAAATTAAAAGTAAATACACAGGGAGGAAAGGGAAGGACAAAAGATAAATCACAGCCTTGCTTCTGCAAAAATCCAGTAAGTAACCTACAATCTAATGTTGATCATTCAAAAATAAAGGTACATGGTGAGAGATGAAGACAATGTCCACCTCCAATGTTTATGAACTCATTAATGGAAATTGTAGAGCAGCATGTATCTGTGGTCAGTAGTGAAGCCAATATTGAAGAATAAAGACATTGGAAATCCTAGTAAGACTAGATAGTCTGAAGCAATAGAACTGAGAATTTTCTAAGCTAAATGTAAGAGTGTTGCAAAGCCTTTTATAGAGTGTGGGACCTAGGGAAGAAAAGAAGTCTTAAGAGTATTTTCCCGGAGACTTCCGGGAAGATGGCGACCAGGTGAGCAGCAAGGGAGCGATCCTCCTTAATAAACACCACCAGCTCGAGACAGACTTGGCGAGCGTGAATGCCGGGACCTCGGCTGGGAAGTTCAAACTGGGCGTATTTCTCTGAGATGCCGGGGGAGATGTGGTAGGGCGGACCAGGCTGCCGGGGCGAGACGTGGGAAAGCCCCAGACGCT